>JAYMSL010002572.1:0-14009 GCA_036897195.1 Plantago coronopus | reverse complement strand
CTTCCATAAGCTGAAAGACTCAATTTACTACTAGTTGTTACTATCCAAAACTCAAATTGAGAAGTATTGGACCACAGACAGTTGCCATATGAACTAGTTGATTCAAACAGTATAATGGCAGATGAACTAGTTGATTCAAACAGTATAATGGCAAATAGGATCACCTGTGAATGCTTTGACAAAATGTTCGAACGTGGGCGCGCCTTCGTTGCGGTTAAGTGACATGAGCACTCACAATTCTAACTAACTTGCGCCTCCGTTGCGATAGGAATGACACGAGCACCAAATTCTAGCAATGTAATCCATTCTAACTATAAGAGTATAATGTTTTCCGTGAATGATTCCATTCCATGAGATTCAATATATAGTACAAGATACAAGAGTCCATAGTCAACTACGGAATCCTAAGTCTACAGAATATTTAATTATATACAAACTAATTATATATCTATTCTATCACTAACTAACTTGAAGTCTCTTTAATCCATTCTAAATTGCAGTCACCACAATTCTAACTTGCAGTCTCTTTAATCCTAGCAATTACAGACTTGCTATCACCACAATTCTAACTTGCAGTCACCACAATTGCAGTCTATTTAAAACTGCTACAAATTCTAGCAATGTAACTGCCAGGTTGATCCACTCCTAATACAAACTTGGAATGAGGGGTGAATTCCTTAATCACATATCTGCTCTATCATTGTAACTTGGAGGTGATAACTGCTATAACAGTGGATTTCAGAAGACGCCGATTGTTGCTCGAAAAAAACATCTATTCTTCATCTACTGATAATCGAATGTTTTTTGAATCCCTTTTCATTCATTGTGAACATCACGAGCTCCACAATATATGTTCACCAAGACATCATTGCTACTATGAACACTTTTGGAAACATAGTATATACTCAGCAGTTCGAGTGGGCAGGATTTGTTGTTTCATAGTAGAGTTGGAGTCCCCAGTCATATTTCTTGCATTTTTCTTACACTGCAGTTCACATAGGCTATAAAACCTACTCAAGCCCCTATGATGCAATTTGCAGATTCGAGAATGGAGTGCTGCCCAGTGTGATTCCGGAGCAAACAACGTGTTTCTCGGGCCATCCGTGATGATTTGAAAACTGGCGGGCTGCATCATTTTTTTGGCCAAAAGTTGGAGTGATCTCCAAAAAAGCCGTATTTGAATGCATGATGTTTCTGAATGTGGGAGAAAGCATGGTACCACTGGTTGGTGCCACAAGTAGGGGTGAGCATCGGTCCAGAACCGAACCGAAACCGAAAAAACGAGAACCGAAAATGGCATTTTCTGCGGACCGAAAACCGAACCGAATTTAGTCAGTTCGATTTCGGTTTTAACTGTCGGTTTTCGGTTTGGTTCGGTTTTAACCGAACTGGACCGATTTTCAAAAAAAAAAAGAAAAGCTCAAATAATAAATTCAATCTCTTCCAGATCTGCAATTCTACACATTCAAACCTCAACCAGAAGCAAAGAAAGAGAATAAGAAACATATCTACACTCATCCAATCTCATTTTCTAATTCCAAACCATTTCCCTCTCCCTCTCCTCTTAAGCTCACATCAATCATTTCTCCAATTGAGTGGGATGAGGTGAGATTCCATGCCGTGAACCGAGATGGCGTGGAGGAATCGGTGGAGATGGAGGGATGTCGACTGGTGGGTGAAGGCATTCCATGCCGAGAATCGAGAGTCCGAGATGGTTGAGGAACCGAGAGTCCGAGATGGTTGAGGATTCCATGACGACCGAGGGTGAAGCCGTCAAGGCGGACTGGCGGCTGGCGGGCGAGGCGGGTGAAGGCGGATGAGGTGAGTGAAAGGTTGAAGATGAGATCTGAATTCTGATGAGAAGGACCAACGATAAGAAAGAGAGTGGGCACTGGGCAGAGAAACTAATCTCTAGTTTATTTGATGGGAAGGGGATGGGACTTGGGAGGATGTGAGATAATTTTAGTATATATATTTTTAGGTAATAATAATTATAAAAAAAAATATAGTAAATGTTTCGGTTCTCGGTTTTAACCGAAAACCGGCGGTTAAAAACCGAACCGAACCGAGAACCGAAAAAGTGAAAAACTGAGAACCGAGAACCGAACCGATTTAAGTTCGGTCGGTTTTTTCGGTTCGGTTTTCGGTCGATTTTTTCGGTTCGGTCCGTTTGTGCTCAGCCCTAGTCCAAAGTCCAAACAGCCAGATACTTCCTCTACTCAGTATCATTGTTGATAGTTGATATTTTTAGCTGTAGAATATGGAATGAGATAACTTCAAATTAAATACTGGTGGGGGCATAGATTTTGATTTTTTTTTTATATAAAAAAAATAGGTAAAGTATTTGGTAGTTGGCTAAAGAAGTAATGATAGAGTTGGACAAATAAATGTAATTCTATACTTTTACTAAAGCTGAAGACATAAATCTTTAATCGCGACAATAAATATGAAAATTGTAAAATATGATATTGATGGAGGAGTATGGTTTCTAATTGAACAAGTTTTGGAAGTAAATAAACGTGATTTTATGAAAACGGAACTACGAAAGTAAAGTGTAATATATCATATTAGTATGCCGTTTTTCCGAAGAATTGCTCTTTATGGTTCCATATAAAATTGTACATTTGACTTTTTTCAGGTAATTTAACACGACTATTTGCTGGTCGAGGGACGATGAAACTACTTTTTAGCCTCGAAAAAGACCTGAAATCTCCATTTCATTTCCGGTGGCGCTTCAACTCAGGCCCAATTTCCTCACAGGATTAGTACCCAAACCCTAACCCTCTGGTAAGTAATCTACTTTTTCCTACACAATCTCCTTTGTTTTCGCTCCATTGATGCTAATTTTCTCTGGATTGCTTCTACCTGGATGATCAATTTCGGTTTAATCAACTTTCTTCCATGTTTCCTTAACCATGAAAACCTAATTCTTGTGTAGATGTGTGGTTCCATACAGATACTCCATTGCTTCATGTTTTCTGGTTGTTCGTTGCCTAATTCATTACTATTAGTTTTCTTTCAGTTTGAGTTGCGTTTTCATTGATACTGTTCTTTTCCAATGGTAGCCCCAAGCCCCCAATTTAAAGGGAATCAGTCATTTTGTGATCGAGCAAGACCTACTGCACCAACATACCTTTTATTGCACACCGTCTCTAAATCAATCAATTCTACACATATGGTCCCCGATTGTTTCCGACGAGGTTTCTGCATGTGTGTTTGAACTGTTGGTTGATTCGTTTTGTGGTAGGGACAATTGAAAGTGTGGCACAAAAAATTGCCAAATAAAAAAAACATGTACAGTTGATTGAGATGGAGTAAAATGTATATGTATAGAATTAGAACATACGTATATCGATTTTTCCCTTGAGGTCAGTGGTCTACATCAAAAAGAAGATTGGGATTACCTGCTTAATTCTGTTTTTTTTGAGTAATCTTGTAGCCATTGTCGATTATGTTTTTTTTTTTTTTTTTTTTTTTTTGGCATCATGTAGCTTGTTCCTGTATTGGATTTAAATTTGGTTACGCTGTAATAATTGTTTATGTGCTAGTTCTGTGTTGTTTTGGAAAAATGGTGTTTATTTGAAGATGACTGTGTTTTAGACTCTTACTATCAAGGAATAACACCCCTAAGACTCTATTTTATGAGATGGTTGTGTCTTAGACACTTACCATAGACTCTTCACGTACATGCACATATCATCTGTATCTCAATATCAGCAAAATGACTTGTTTATAGGTTTTGCTTCATTAAACAGGTAGAGATTTATGATCTTTTGCGGTCTTAGTTGGAAATACTGAACTGATAATGGCAGATCCGAAAATAGATGAGTTGTCCTCTTCATCATCACCAGTTGTTGGTCCACCTGGAGCTTCTCGTTTTGGTCATACTCCTTATTACTGTGAAGAGAATGTGTATATGCTTACCAAGAAGTTGAGTGAAGATGGGATAGCGAAACCGGATTCTTCTGATTTGTTTGTGGTTTTCATATCCAATGATAAAAAGCATATTCCTATGTGGAATCAGAAGGCAAGTCACAGAGCTGATGGGGTTATTCTCTGGGATTATCATGTTATTTGTGTACAAATGAAGAAAGAAAGCTCCCTGCCTCATCTTGTTTGGGATTTGGACTCAAAACTCCCCCTTCCATCCCCACTGCCCATATATGTAGCTGAATCAATTAGGCCATCCTATCAGCTATTTTCTGAGTTTGAGAGGAATTTCCGAGTTGTACATGCTCCATTATTCTTCCAATCGTTTGCATCTGATAGGAGACACATGAAAGATCCTGCTGGAAACTGGGTTGAGCCACCGCCTTCACATGATCCAATTGTTGCTGAAGATGGGACTGTGCATAACTTGAATGAGTACATGGACACCCCCTCTGCTGATACTGTAAAAAGCATTGGACCTGATGTTGTTGATGCTATTTTCAATCAGAAGCTTGGTGTTGTAGTGAGTGAAAGACAATTAGAGGAGTTATTTTCACAGATGTCATGATTATTGTCATTCGCAAAGTCTGATAACTAGCAAATGACCTACTCCCCGACTCTTGCAACTCTATCAACTCAATAATCTGCAGAATTACATCAGTCATCTTATCGATTTGGAACAACTTATCATCTGACTGAATCTTCTTATTATTGATTTGATGAATATATATTTGATCCAACTGCATATCATATTTCATTTATATCTGTGTCACTTACTGGATATCATACTCTTACCAGTGGTTATAGATTTATAGTTATTTATCATTTGATTCATTTCAAACATTTTTGAAGTTTTCGTCTTTCCAATGTGTGCATGTGCGGATATCATACTTCATACATGTATTCCTGTATTTAAGGCTTTTTCTTTTTGCCAACTCTTCATTTCTCTCTAAAAGAATGTCTTACAAATTCAAAATTATCTCTCCGATTTCTCTCAAAAGATAAGTAAACCGTCTGTGGTAGTGGATGAAGGAGGGCGCCATCTCCGGGGTTCATGGTGGCAGGATGGCTGTGGTTCATGGTGGCCGGTGGTTGCAGCTCACTGGTGTTGGTGGAAGGTTGGCTCAGTTAAAAATGAGTTTATGATAAAAAATCTTAGAATAATATAATGTCATACCTTGGGTCTAAATAAATTTCCCCTCTTTAATCCAATTTCTACCAAGTCGGGCAAATTACATAAACATCCCCGTTAATTTATCTACTTATAAATTAGTAGCACTATTTAAACAATTATCCCATACCCAGGTACGGAAACAACACTAGTTTAGTTCATCGATACACTCCCTTATCCACGTGTTGTTCCAAGTCATCCGGGTTTGTGTAATTGATTATGTTAATTTTTATATACCCGTTATCGGATTTATATCCCGTAATTTTCAAAATTTACACTAGATTCTTCAAAATAGTGGGTTTAATATGTAAAGTGAAGATTTATGACGGGTGGTATGTGTAATTTAGTGCTATTAAATTATTCTATTTTAATTTTTATACATTCCATTCTCACGCCACCATTTTCACTCAAAGGCAGGTGCAGCTGGTAATGGTGAAGACTGAGATAATCCTGCTCGTAAAAGTTCCTCAAAGGCATAACGAAACCAACCCCTCTGGTAATTCGACTGTATTCATACTCATCCTTTTGTGTGATTGATTGATTGCTAAATTCCTTGATTGCCTATTTTCGATGAATTTTTGGCCCAATTTGGTGATTGTTCTGCCATACTTGATTTTACCTTTTACTCAGAGGCCTAAGCTAGTCGGTAAATCTGCGTGCTTTGGGTCCAAGGCTTCAACTTCTTATGATAGAATTGACTGGTGTCTGATCTGATTCGAATTTGTTAATATTGAATTGAGTTATGCCCATGGAGGAAGCTAATACTGTTGAAATGTATTGTTTAGTACTCAATGCAATAGCGCAGAAAACCAAACTCTTGACTTACCGCATATTTCTAATGAAGTTACCTACTTGCGATACAGATGCATTGCCTAGTTGTAGAATGACAGACTGTAATTCGAATGTCATACATGGACTAATAGAGTGGAAGACACTGATGAGCATTGTAGATAGACTGTTTGCAAATCTTTACTTGCATGTAGTTAATCAAAATAGTGATGCTAGAGTAGGTAATAGAGGTTGAGCGGTGCTCTTTGGTTTTGGCTGTCCTTGTTTTGACTGAATGAGAGACAATCTGGTCATGGCTCTTTGTTAGATGTATGTACAGATCATTTTGTATTTCAATAATTCGGCTCCTTCTGGGTTGATATATCTTATGTACCTGATAATAGATGAACATGAGTTATGAATGTTTGACGAGCAATATTATTCTGATATATCGGAGGCACTGTGCCATAGAGATATACTAATATAGAGTAGTTGTGCTTATAAGAAATTCCTACAAGACTAGGAATTTTTTCGTTGTTACTTTTTACACATTTCCGCACCCGCACCCTTCAAGAGTGGGCCAAGGGACTTGGAACTCGAATATAAGGTGGCGTTACCTGAGTCAGCATTGCCTTTTCCTGTAACCTTCTAGCCTTCACACACCGAAATGTGAATATTTTGGTGCAATAGGATGTTGAGTGTAATCAGTTTGATATTCTGTTAAAACCCACCCTTTTAGCTTATATTTTGGATAGCTCGATTCAGATTTTTTCTTCAGCATAACACCAAGTCCGGTATCCAAATGAACAGAAAGAAAACATTGAAACAGAGAAGTTTCCTGTCACAGCATAAAGAAGATGATCTATTTTTTACACTTTTAGCATCTAAAGACGACAGGGTCATGATGAATCTTATAAATTTGCACTGTGTAAGTTAAGATAGGGATTATCGACGCTGAAATAAGTGAATGACATTGATGTTGCATATAATTGGAGATTCGGAGATGACTTTACATGATTTTGAAGTTTGATTTGGTTTACATGATATTTATGGAAACACCATGATCTGATATTATTGCATAATCTTTTCCCGAGCAATCACACAACCAAACCTTATTTGCTGCCTCCTTGGTTACAGGTGCACCAATGCAGAAAAACTACCATGTCTATCTATAAGACGTCACATTCATGGAATCATCTGTGAGTTCTCTTTGCTCAGATGTGTGTGTATCATGCATGCTGAAGAAAGTGTTGTTAAACGATAAGCAAGGCATAGGAAGGGGTTAAATAACTAAATTCATTCTTGTATATTGAAATTGATTGGTGTACCACATGGCATAAGCACAAATAAATGAAGTATTTACTTGTTTTGCTGCTCGCATGGAATTTTAGTGATTAGACTTCCACAATTTTGGCCTCAACATCCATTTAATCGTAGCTTCCTGTTATAGAGGTTAATCTATCACTGATTTCTACTTTTTCTTGTCATATTCCCAATTATCAAATAATAAATTGTTTGATGTTTCTTATTGGTTCTTTTTACTGTATAGCATACTGAATCAAGGACGCCAATCAATATTGGTGACAGATCTACTAGTGATGTTGTTGTAAGAATTAGAACACAGGATGGGCGTGACGATTGGATTTACTGTCATTCACAAATCCTTGTAAGCAAAAGCAAATATTTTGCTGACAGACTATCTGATGATTGGCCAACTTGCAAGATCCTCGACTCTCGTAACTGCGTTGAAGTTTATTGCCAAGAATGTGAGTTTGATTATCACATTAATATCCTTCGACTTTTTTACGCCACCACAGATGCTTCTGCATCTGACTTGTGCAGTGTAAAAAATGCTCTAAGCACTCTACGAGTGGCTGCTGAGCTCGGGTGCCCGGATATTGTGTTTGCCTGTGTCTCCTATTTGGAAGCAGTCCCTTGGGAAGAGGCTGAAGAGGAAGAGATATTGAAAATAATACCGAGCATGGGAACACAAGCAGAACAAATACTTGCTCGTCTGAAACCAGTCAATTGTGTAGCTGTGGTAAAGATATTTTTATCAGCCATCCGATTTGCGACGTCATCACCGCCTTCTTCGATGAATGATCTCAAAACTTCGGCTCAGGAGCAGCTTGAATACATGCTGACTGAGGATGATGATGTTCCTTTACTAAGTTTTAATGAAGAGATTAAATTGGAAGTCAGAAGTTGTGTCAACAGATTGTTAGCTGGGTTTCTGAGTCTTGTGGAGTCTTTGCTTGGTGATCTTCAAGAGTCAATTACGAAGATTGGGAAAATGGATTCCTGTTTTGCTTATTTAACCGACTTATTGTGGGCTTTTCAGATAGTAACAAAGTTGGAAATTTCAAGAGATTTCGTGGAGGCCTGGGTAGAGGCCTCGAGTAGTGTACTGAAAGTAGCTGAGCAAGTATTTCCTGAAACTGAAGTAGCTAGGATAAAGCTGAAAATTCTTGAGGTTACTGCTAAAGTCTTAGAAGCAATAGGGTATGGACATGTTGTTTTACCCATGACAAAACGCTTGCACATGGTTAATATTTGGCTTCCATTTGTGAGGATCATGAAACCTTCAGTTGACTCTGTTTCCTCTGATGATGAAAATGACCTGCTCTTGAAATTTGACGGTGACGTTTGGCAATCTTTGGAATCGGCTTTTGTTTCCATCATCCTTACATTGCCTTCTAACCAGCAGGGAGAGATTTTATCCGAGTGGTTAAGAAATGAGCAAATTCAATATCCAGACTTGACAGAGGCTTTTGAAGTTTGGTGTTACAGATCTAAAGTTGCTAAACAAAGGCTGGCATTCCTGGATGGAACGAAACCGACTCAAACTTCTTAGTATGATTTCTTTGCTTCTGTAGTGTTGCTAATCAGGTAGAACATATGCCAAAATGTAACATTAGCAAGTTAACTTCCTATTGTCTGAATTCTGAACTAGGACACTGCTGATGTTGTAAAAATGTAGTACTACTGTTGTTATAGCTTCGGTGCATTTGTTCTTTCGGCCTTGAGATATATGCTGGACTAAATTAAAGTGGGTTTCAAAGCCTTCTTTGCTTCATTTCATAACTGGAAAGCAGTTACCTTGATGACCTTACATTGGGTTCCTATTGAAAAAATAGTTGTTTTGTTAGACAGTCTTGAGTCTGGTATTGTCCTTCTGGTATTGTCCTATAATTGTTTTCGAACATTTCTTATGCTCTATTTTAATAAATGAAAAAATTTGTTGTTTCAAAAAAAAAAAACATCTAGACATGTAGTACAAGTAAGGTGTTAATATTAGTGAATGACCAATCACCTACCCATACCTAACTCAGTATAAATACGTGTAAATAAATGAAACAGAGGTAGTACTTACTTTCTAAATATTTATTAAGTGAAAAAATCAAATGGAAATTTCGAAGGGGCCGGAGAAAGTAATCAAAGTACAACCTATGTACTTAGCCTAGTCTTTAGCAGAACAAGTCATGACAAAGTGGTATACTTAGCAATATATATCTTGTATGTACAATAAAAACGTGGCAGAAACGATGATGAATCAAAAACGCAAAATTACACGTACGTATGTAACATTGTTTTACAGTTCTACTTCTCTTGGCAGAACATGTGTCATTTAAATTTTCATCTATCTACGTATACTATACGACATTGTTCTATATATATTCTCCCCTTATAATAAATTAGCTTTAAGTACTACCAAATACAACCAAGATCCACATCGGTCGATGATCATGCTTGCAAACCACCCGATAGTTACCCTTCGCCCCGTACATCTATCCGACCTAGATGACTTCATGGCATGGGCAACAGATGATAGAGTAAGTCGGTTTTGTCAATGGGACACTTTCACTTCAAGGGACCAAGTGTTGGACTTCTTGAAGAACAAAGCCATGGTCCACCCTTGGTACCGTGTGATTTGCGTTGATGATGGTCATGCGGTTGGAGCTATTTATGTTACACCAGGTTCTGGGCATGACAGGTGCAGAGCTGAAGTTAGCTACGCGCTAGCTTATGAGCATTGGGGCAGAGGCATTGCAACTGAGGCGCTTAAAATGGTGACTCGTACGATATTCAAGGAGTGGCCTCATTTGGAGAAGCTTGAGGCTTATGTTGCTGCTGGAAATGTAGGGTCTGAAAAGGTGCTGGAGAAGGCTGGATTTGTCAAGGAAGGTGTTCTCAGAAAGCATATGATCCTCAATGGGAGAAGCTCGGATTTTGGCATTTTTAGCTTCTTATCTTCAGATCCCCTAAGGGATTGACACTCTTGATAAGTTTATTGTGTGGAGGTTAAGCAGTTAAGGGCTCGATTCATGCATGCAGAACGCGGGTTTAGGGTGAAGTAGTTGAATGTATGAGATTCATGTGTATTGATTAATAGCACTGTTTTAAATTTGTCAATTAAAAAAAAACATACAAAAGGGAATAACGAAACTGCAAATATGATGTACAAATTTTGATTTGTTAACATAAATCAAAATAAATATGTCAATTTTTCTTTTATTAAATTGGAAACCCGCAGCCACTAACATTTGGATTTGGTTGTGCGTTGGGTAAACCCAATTAGCTCACACAATAGCCTGCAAACTAAAATATATTGGTAAGCGTAATATGTTGTTGTAAACTTGCAGTTAATGAAATGTGGTCCCTCCATCTCAGTCACATTTTCTTATAGGGCTCTCTGCACCGACTATAATAGTTCATAATGTTTCCCCGACGTGACTCGAGCTCACGGCCTATTAGTTGAAACGTCTTACCAACTGATCAGATGTGCTTCATAACTCAGAAAACAAAAGTTTTTAAGTCGCTCATAAATTTTATTATTTCTTTTTCCTACTTTATTCTATCCATCTTACTTTACTTTATCATTTACTTATAATTTTTTATCATACTCTCATACAAACTAATTATTTTATTAGTATTTCTAAATTTTAAATAAAGTGAGAATTTAAGAATCTATTAATGGAATGGATGGAGTAATATATAATTAAATACTTTAATGTTAAAAAAATTATAGAATATGATATGTTCTGTGAGAATATACTGGAAGTGAACATCAAAACTCCTTATGATTGATGAACTTGATCAAAATAAGGTAATTTAAATAGAGCAACAACAGAAGTGACAGAAGTGTTGTGCGAAACTTTAGTGTGAGTAATGGAATTACTACAACACAAACTTGTGTACCCAACATAAAAAAAAAAACCAATTGTCATTGGCTCTTGATAAAAAAAAAAAAAAAGAAGAAAAACAAAACCTAAACTTGCATGATCAATTGACATAATTAAGTAACATTGTGGTAGCTTGAGTTCATGCCATCCTAGTCCCTCGAGAAAAAGAAAGGATGACAATCTAGATTGATGATTTAAGCTAGAAAAAGAAAAGAAGGAAAAAAAAATAATTTAAGTTTAATTTCTAACTTGATGTGGAAAAATGATGAAGTCAATCAAAGAGAACAAAATCTAATTATCAATAACTTATCTAAGAAAATACAACGAAGCGTAGTTCAGTTGGTAAGACACTTCCCCTCCAACCAATAGGTTGGGCATTCGAGTCACCTTTACCTCTTCAAAAAAAAAAGAAAAAAACTTATCTAAGAAAATCTAGTCAAGTATTTATAATTAACTGATTAACCAAGAATGAATCTTTTTTATTTAGTATATGGTATAAGAATTGAATCTTTTTTATTTAGTATATGGTATAATAAATAAAGAGAAACAAATTTACGTCAAACATGTCAATTATAATTGTCCATGGCTATTCCAATTCATGTGGTATGGTTTGTCCATCAGCCATATTATAGTGAAATAATTCTAGACAAAATCATTATGAAACTATTAGTTTAACTGTTCATAAAAACGTGACCATATTATAGTCAGGGCCGTCTCGGTGTTTCGGTGACCCTGTGTGATTCATTAATATAGGTCCAAAATATTAATATAATAAAAAAATTACGGTTTTTTTTAAAAAATACAACTTACAAATATGAAAATAAATAAATTATATTGGGAGAAACAAAAATTTCTTAAAATTTCATTATATTAAAAAATGAAAATACTCTTCAAAAAAATGAAAAGACAAAATACAGTAGAATAATTTTATATAAAATAAATGAAAAATAAATAGGAGCCAATAATTTAAAAAAAAAAACATGTACAGCATGATATAAATCATAAGTATAAGTAACAAATTCTACTACTAATATAGATATAAAACATATAAAATGAAGTAAGGTGTGGTAATATAAGGTGGTATTGGGTTAGTGTAGAAGTAGGATAGGATAGATTTGTCTCTTCAAAAAAATATGTTTGCATTTAAAATCATAAAATAATATTTTATAGAGTTGAAATAAAATGAGATATCAAATGTGAAAATACAAAAAATAGAGTACTAAAATGAAAATAAGAAACTAAAAGTTAAAAGAGTTAGAAAAGGCTTCAAAAGTGTGTTCAAAATAATAAAAAAGAAATGCAAAATGTAAAATAAAAGATACTCATATGGTAAATATGTGGAAGTAAAAAAGGTGAGAGTCAAAATAAGCAAAGGAGAATAAAAATGAAAAAAAAGGCGCAAAAAGGAACCAACAGGCATCGAAACATGTGACCTAGCGAGAAGAGGACTCTAAGTGGCTGGCGTTCAACCATTACGCCACATTACATTTTCAAATTGTTTTTCATAAACCATATAAAGTATATAAACACTTAGGCAAAAAAAAAAAATCTATGGGCCCCAAATTTAGTGAGGCCCTGTGCGGTCGGGTTGCCCGCACAGGGCCTTAGCCGGGCCTGATTATAGTGAATAGTGAATGGATTGTCTCTCATCAAAGAAAACTGAATAAAGAAGATAAAATAAAGAAAATGCAGAAAACATAGCAACCACCGCTCAGTGCGTCTACAATTGCCGAATGGATTGCGCTGAGCAACTTAATAAAAAACGGAAAGAAAAAAAAAACAAATAGAGGTAAGCGCAAACAATCCCAAAATTCCCAAATCACAAAAGATTAGGGCTCATGCGTACCGACGATTTCTAGAACAATATAAAGTGTTATGTACAAAAGTATGGTTTGTAGATTCATTTGGTAAATATCTTATTTTTTGGGTAGAATAGTTAAAATTTATCGTGATATATGTGGATATAATAGTTAGTTACGATTCATTTGGTAAATATCTTATTTTCTGCGTAGAATAGTTAAAGTTTATCATGATATATTTGGATATAATAGTTAAATGCTTGGGCGGTAAGCAACTCATTAGTGCTTGTCAACTAAACAACTAATTATCAACTGCATTTCGCCCTGCCTGACGTCAGGTGTCCAATACAAACGCGACACATCATCTCAAATCGCTTTAAGGCGATTCAATTTTTTCACATTTATTAATGATTATGCTTTAAAATCAATAAGATTTAAAAATAAATAACAAATAAAATTAATTTTCAACAAAATATGGCCGAGCCCGGGCCGCTACCGAGTGGGTGGTCAATTGTGGGCTGCCCAGCCCTCATGTATGGGCCGTCCGGTGGTCAATTGTGGGCTGCCCGGCCCTCATGTATGGGCTGCCCTTTAATAAAAAAGATATAAATATATATACATGCCCTTTAATAAAAAAGATAAAAATATATACATTTGAGATTTGTAGGATTCAAACATATGATCTGAAGATTACAAATCATGATACATACCAATTGGACTAATAACCCAATTTGTAAATTTTATCCAAACTTATCACTATAATATGTGGCTATGTGCAGATACACGGGACAAGTTTCTTCTTTTTTATTAAGTTTATACTTCTTTTTTTTTAATAGATGGTTGGCTACAAAAGTACTTTTTTTAGTGCACGTATCACAGCTGACTCCTTTTTGTTTTGTTTTGGTAAATGTAATGCAAAGAGGAAGTAAGAAATTCTATTTTTTCTTCTATTTCTACTTAGTACAGCAACGAACAATCGATGCAATGTAAATTATCACTATATTTATTCCTTGTGTATAATAACCTTAATCGATTCATATTTAACTATATATGTGTGCATATGTACTTTCATTTTGGTTTGTTTATATATTAAAAAGAGAAAATTTTTTTTTGCCCCTAAAACTATTACGCGTTTTTGAAGTTACCCCATAACCTTTT
>JAYMSL010002571.1:0-14009 GCA_036897195.1 Plantago coronopus | reverse complement strand
TAATTTGTAGGCTACAACACTAAATTTCTATAAAAGTGAAAAAATGGACAACTTTTTTTGTCATCATTGTTCAAAGGGTTATAATAAAAATGGGATGACAGATCACAATGAAAGAGTGCACAGCAATATAATGCGAGATGGATATGAAGAATGCAAAAAATGTCGTACTGTTTTCAAAACTAAACCTGATTTGGTTGAGCATGTACAAGAAATACACCAGACACCAAACAATGACTTTAGTATTATAGATGATTCAAACAATAACTCAATTAGCAACAATGATACTGGTAATGAGAATACGAGTACTAACGATCCTAGTAGTACCAGTCATACAGCTAACACTATTGTTGACGATGATACTAATGTGAACGATGATATCCCCGGTGGTGGTGGTGGTGAGGGTAATGATGGTGATGATGGTGATAGCTCTGATGGCTCGAGTAGCGATGATGATTCAAGCAACAACAATGATGATGATGCAGATGGTCATAACCACAACTAGATGTATGCATACATCTAACCGATCTTGTTGATGGTGCTCATGCTATTATGTTTCGATAGGCTAAATTTTATTGTAGTTTTATTTCTCTTTTATTTATATGGATTTAGTAACTATTAACGCTTAGCTAGCGCTCTTTCCCTATCATAGATTTTTCCCATTGGGTTTTTCTATGATAGGGTTTTAATGAGGCTAGTGATGACAAACCTTAAGCATTTTGCCAAAGGTTAGTATTATGCTTTTTCTATCTTATGTTTAGTTTATGATTTCGTATGATCTCTTAGCTACCCGCTTGTGGGATTAGCTTGAGTGTTTTATTTCTTATCTAGTCTTCCTGATAGTAAGTTTAGTTTATGATTTCGTATGATCACTTGACTGCCCGCTTGTGGGATCAGCATGTGAGTTTCGTTTCTTATCTAGTTTATTGTTTTCGTATTATCTCTTGACCGCCCGCTTTAGTTTTATTTAATTCCTTGTACTATACTTTTATTTTCATTGACCTTGAGAATTCGTTTCTTATCTTAATCGCACTTTCCTTTTTTATTCACATTAAAAAATTTATAACTCAAGTTGCATGTCATTTCTTTCCGTAGGTGATTTGCTCTTTAGTTTCAACAACTTTGGTATAAATATTTATCTAAAAATCTATGATTACGAGGAACAAAACCTTATTAGATGAAATGCTTTAGTCGAAAAGTAATAGTATTTTGGAATACGAACATGCAACATCATATATAGATGTAACTGATAACACATGTATTTAAACTGAACTGAACATAACTGAAATCAAGGCGAGCTTAACAATGCCTAAATATACCAGATTGGAGGAGAAAGAGGACAACAAAATTTAGCAACACAATGCCACTCAATATAGTTCTTTTCCACATGAAAGATCCCAGTATCTCTACCTCCCCCTTCAATGACTTTTTGAGAGACATGGCCATCTTCTGAGAAATAGATACAGTTAGCCGTCACACAGTCTGATGAAGGCAATGAAACCGAAGCATTTTTGCCCAAGAACAGACTCCGGTCGCCTAAATCGTTCACCTTAGTCCACACATAGGGAAAATCCGCAGCATCCTCATTCGACTTTTCCAATCTGAAAATAGAGAAACCAGTAGTAATTATTCTAAAACCATCCTCCTCGCATTCGTGAGAAATAAGCAGAACATCTCCTGACGATTCAGTGATGTAGTTTCTAGAGTATTCCCTTGGCCAACAAGGGCCTAGAGCAATTTTAGTAGCTATTGGACCATGTTCACTATCAATCTCGCAGATATATAAATCTCCACGTAATGCACTGCGTAGAAAGACCCGCTATAGTACATGATGTCGTCGTAACACTTGGAAGATTCATTGATATCAGTCCACGCTTGATCTCCAAGTCTTGCAAAGGCTAATCCACCTTGATCTCCATAAATGGCCACTGCAATGCAGTCACCTCGGTGATCAATGTTCCAAGGATTTCTTGATAGCACGACCTTCTTCACAAACACATCGAAAAAGTGATGTGGTGTTAACTCGTCATTATATGGGTATTGTTCTTGGAAAGTTAGCAAAGGAGGTAGACTAATATGTTGTCTAGAGAAAGGGTGTAGTAGGTTAACTTGTAAGTCGTAACCGATTGTAACTAACCATCCATAAGAGGTCCCCAGGCACTTTCTTCCAGCTGCTTCAGGCAGTTCAAATTTATGTATCTTAGAGGTTGATAAGTTGTAAAATCTACGAGGTTTAGAGTTCCCGTAGTTGATTTCTCGAGCCGCCTGCATCAGCCTAGAGAAGGGCATATATTTGGGTGGCTCTTTCCATTGAAGGGACTCGTCTTGCAACATGACCCATGGAAATCTAGGAGGTAATGCTGGAACGGATGTTGTCAGATTCCACGACTTGCAAACAACAGATAAGGCTAGAAAATCCTCCATACAATCTACCCGGTTTGTGATCAGATACAAAATATCTGTTGGAAGATTTGCCCAATCAGCCATTGATTGATAGCAGAAATTGGTAATGCTATTACTTGGAGGCAGTTATGATCAGAGATTTAGAAACCTAAGTTTACTTGATTAAGGAGAGGCGCTAGCCGTTCCGTGCATATATAACAATGTCGATGAGGTTCGAGTTCAATTTGGGAAAATATACGGGCCTCCTTACTTGGGCCCTTGTTACCATATCATATGGGCTTATTCAGCTTCTAAGCTAGTTGAATCAAGATCGGCCCAGTTTTGTTTCGACTACAGTATGGCTCCTATACAAGTCCTACGGATACATATATATACCAGTTTGCAACATATAGACAGTCGAAGTATAATATACTAGATAATATACTAGATAACCAATATATTTGGCACAGACATCTGCTGGTTATGAACTGAACTAATTATGACTTTATCAGCATCATCCCATACCACAGATAGAATTCAAAAACTGTTGTTGGCTGTACTCCTCACAGTTTCATTTATAAGCACATAAAGCTACAATACAAACTGCACAAGCTTAGTAATTACTAACCAAACTCATACATGCAAATGCAGAGTTTACATGAACGGTAAATTAAGCCAATAACAAACATACAGAAGTACAAGGCGAATCACCAATGATACATGAACGCTAAATTAAGCCTACAAACAAACATACAGAAGTATAAGGAGAATCACCGTCAATCGAAGCACATTTGGTGCACTCACACGGTACCCAGAGGATATCACTCCCTGTATCAAGCGCAGTTCCCAACGTCACAGTCGTGTAATGCAAACTGCAGCAACAAAACAATTGAATCAGACGGACACAGTCTACATGAAAACCTAATCAAATGTGAAATTCACGCTTACAATCCCAACGAGCTGATACGGAAAGTGGCGTTTCCGTCGGCAAAAGTGAGAGCGTTCAACAGAAACCTGTCGTGGCGAGAGGTGGCGCGAGCCAACAGATCGTAATGCTCCACGCTTCCGATCTCCGGCCAGCTGCCGGAACGTTTGTAGAAATGATTCACCAGATCGGAGAAGCGATTTTGCATTTCGAGAGTGAAAAGTCGTGCTCGAGCTGATTGGAACAGCCATGGAAGCAGTAGAAGAAAATGGAGCAATATTTTGGTTGTATAGTGTGAATTTTGTACAGTTGTAATGAAAATGCCAATTCAATTTTGGTTGGTTTTATCACCTGGCCGAAATGTTGAGACGCATGAAGTGAAGCTTATGCCTGATTGCCCTCGTTGCCTTCATGGTAATTATCATCTCTAACACCAGATACGTTATGTTGTTTTCATCTTAATCTTAATTGCGGTCAGTTCACTTAGTTTCGTGCAGGTATATTCAGGCATTTTTATTTCAGTTGAGAGATTTCAAGTTTTGTCATAATCACTTCAGTTCGGAGACTTTCAAGTGAACAATTTCGTTTAGGTATATTCAAACGTATTCACTTCAGTTCGGAAATTTTCTGGTGAATTGAACGGGACTTACTCAGATTTGTAAAATTAAATTACATAAACCACTTATAAGATATAAAAGGAAATTACCCAAACCACTTATAAGAAGTAAAAGGAAGTTCGGAATTGAGTGGGGTTTAGTTTTTCTTTATAAAGCTTTCACATTGTTGATGAATAATGATGGAGTGATTGTAATGGTAATATTGTTTAAATACGACATTTTTTGTAATGGTTACATACTGACGATTGAATAATTGTAATTCTAATGGTTAAGGTTCTGATTAATTCGTCTGAAAATATGGAACGGAATGAACATGACATGAGCTAAACTTATTTCAAATATAAATTTTACCAACGCAATCTGCAATTTGAAGTGAATAGAACAAACATTTTCTAATTGAACTGAGCCTAGTTTATTACTTCCTCGGTCACATTTTATAAATTACTCTGTTTTGTTGGAAACCAATCATCTGCACTTGAACAAACCTGGTAATGCCGGACAGGTTGTTTCGTTTAAAGTCAGGAAACTTCAAAACTTTAAATAGCAAGTTCTTATTACATGAAGTGGAGAGGAAATAAAGGTGAGGATTGATAAATTTGCAGAGTTAATATATAAGGGGGTGTGACAGATTATATAGCTCTAGTACACAGCAAACATAATTCATGACAGAAGACTGATTAAATTAACCATTGCTCGGCTCAAAAAGGACTGTCTCTAACGATTCACATCAACGTAGGAATGCCAGCACTCAATACAGTTTCACATCGATGTGCAAACTATTAGACAGTACAACTATCTACATATTCACAATTCCCGGCAAGCTGCCGACACTTACCAGTCCTCTATCTCATCCTCATCACTCTCCTGATCATCATCTCTATCATTGGCGCCAACTTCATCCAAATCATCATGGTAACCTTCAGGCTTTACAGCAATCCTATGTCCAAGCCAGTTCAGCGCAGGTCTAAGCTCGGTTGCTATAACTGAAAAATTGTTTGGCCTCGTACTAGAGTGGACATCTTTAGTTTGATTTTGCAAATGATACTGCAAGAGCAGAGAACATTGTTAGCTGACCAGAGCAACATATACACCTGGAATTTATATAATGAAGGTTGGATGACCATCCACTTATATAGCAGTTTGACACATACCAAAACTCTGCCACACAGAACACAAATCTCCATTGGTATTTGCAATAGTTGAAATTCTATACAAACTGCTCAAGCAGTATTTTAAATGCTGAAATAAGCTTATGATGAGCTACTTATTCAGAAATCAGCTCCAGTTTAAGGTGGGTTTCTCAAACACTCGAACACGGATGTTGTGTATTTTATACTCAAGCTAAAACAAGTAATTTACCTCAAGCACACTTGGCAGAGAGTTGTGAGATAAATCAAAGTATACTGCTAGTATTTAAACAGAACATATTGTACATAGTGAAAAATCGTAACCTATGTACTACAATGCGACATGCTCCTCCATTAGGAATATATAATGGTAGAATTGGTCTTCCTTCAAAATTTCCTAAAATTGTGTGCAATATGTGTTCTTTGACTTCGAAAGCAGGACACATTTAGAAGAAATAGAAATGAAATCACCAATTGACCAACAATTACAGGATATATAACATCACAATCAACCATATATACAAAGCCTCAAGTAAACAATCCATGACAACCTTGTTCTGCCATAATGAATGCTCAACCTCCCAAAGCTTGGGGCGCCGAATAGCATGCCACCTGACATAAAATTGATAGCACTTCATATATGTAATGCTAAGTTGCTAACAGAAACAGATCATTCTGGTCGACCCAAATCATTACCTCGACGAGACTGGGCAGGTATTCCCAAACAACACTCCACGCACAGCAACTGAAACAGCAGCAGACCTTATGATATTCTCAGAATCAAAGCGACTCAAAGTCCCAGTTAGTGGGGCAAGAAGGGAGTCGGCATCACTTAAATATTCAGCAACGGTGCATGCATCCTCAATTGCATCCTCGCTCACAAAATCTAGAACTGTCCGTGCCAAATTGAGCAGTAATGAATTATACAGTCAGCATAGCTAATTGTAACTGCCAAGATTTCTTCATTTGAAGAAAATATGATTTGACAGTTAACTTGAAGCAATAAAGATCATGGCAGAATCTGTAGATGTGTTCTCTTTTAACACACTGGTAAATGTGGCACGAGTGCGACTTAGAGAACAATACTTACATGCAAATTTTAAACACTGTGTTGTCAATGTTTTGAATACAAACTTAAATCTTAACAAAAAAAATTCAATGTGTTGATGGAACAAAAGAGAAACTGTTTGAAAAGAGAAATCACCTTTCCAATATACTGACATGAAGACGAAGTAGTACACTTGGAACACGGTGTCACGGTCACCGAACTGGAAGTTGATGTAATAATTCTTTTGCAATAAAAAGATTTTAGAAAAAGAAAATTGGTGGTTTTTTGGTCCACTAATTACCCTAGATGTGTTTTCTTTAATAATAGTATAGATATTCTTCGAACAGTCTCACAAACTATTTATTGGATTGGAGAGTGGAGACTAGCAGATTAGAAAATAAGGCTCAGAAAGAGACCATTACCGTTTTCATGAAGAAAATCAGCAACAAGCCTAGGTTGCCCATGTGCCTGGGAAAGCACCATCTCTGGAGTGTCCATTTTCACAGGGCACCTAACAAATTTCTCCTTCAGAACAATCAATTCATTATCTACAAAAGGAGATACAGTATCAAGCAGACAGTCTTTTCTGATTGTGGCCCTTCTGAAATGGAAACATTTTGAGAAATCTTCTCATATAATATCACTTTGAGATTTAAAGAATGTACTCATGTAGACATGGAATATTCGGCAACCAAGAATTTAGATCTGGTAATCATAATGCATTGAAAAGGAAAAAATGAATAGAATTGGAACAGTACACAATTCCTGAAACTGATAAGACAAACAAGACAGATTTATCATATGTACCTGATGTTGTCAAGGTTTCATTCTCTCTTTTGTTGTGCAAAAATTTGCCCAGTGCATGAAATAGAGAAAGAGATGCATCTTTTCCAAATGACAAAGAAACTTCATCATCCAAATGATCTGCCTTGTTTCCACCGACTCCTAAGCATATAACAGACTTCCTTGAAGCAGATGGTGAAAGCACTCTATGTGGTTTCAGAGAGAAGTACTGTAAGGATGTAATCGCATGCCTGATATCCCCACCAGCGGATTTTGCTATTAGATCAATATGTTCATTACTGACTTCACACCGTTCCAGCCTGCATATTTTTGTAAGCAACTTTTTGATGGAATTGACAGTGACTGGATTGAATGCCACCTAAAAGATCAACGCGTTACTGCACAAATCAGTAAATGACCTGGCTGCCATTACTCTATGTAATTAAGGTAAGCAATAAATCAACCTTAAAAGCCCCTGCACTTTGTAGAGATGACTGGAGCTCATCCCAGTACCGGGGTTGCTGCTCTGCAGAATCAGATTTTCCATAGTCATTGATCAATATGGCTGTTGGAAGAGGAACTGATTGCAAAAGAAGATGCAGGCACCTCTGAAGTCTTCCACAAGAGATCTTCCCATTAACCATGGGAAGATCATCAATCAAGATAATGACTGGTTTTATCGATACTCTGGTCGTGGATGAGGAAACAAGCCCATATTTCCTTATTCTTTCAACAAAACTTTCAAACTCATCCAACTTTGACATATAACGAATCCCTAGGTCACAATCGACAAAGTTGCGTGAGGAAACAGAATAGTTACAACAGTGTCAAATATAAAACAAAGCATGCATAGTCATTATATAGCATAGAGCCAATCTATATTGATGAATAAAATATCCTGACACTCTGACTTGTGTTCCGACGCAATGGATGAAAAAGTATACATTTCTCCCTTGAGACCTTGACAAAATTAAGGTAGAAATCAAAGTTTAAAAGCTAAGAATGTCTGCCATTCCTTTATGTGAAAACAGCATCTAAGCTCAAGCTCAAGTTAGCATATAAAAGAGTCACTTAAGTCATATGCATTTAGATCCCATTAAAAAGATTCAAATACATGCACATCATTTATGTTACTATGAGTTAAACAAGCCTTCCTTCACGTCCCAGTTGAAGTACATCAGCATCCGAATTGGTTGAACAATGTGCTTCCTCTGATTTTTAAGCAGAGAAGGACATGAATAGTACCATTTAAAAAAAAAGTATGGGGAACATTAACCAGCACAACTGACTTATTTTTATTTTCTTCACTCAACTTATCAATCACCAATTCTTTAATGAACACAATTTTGTCATGTACACACATAGTTTCTGCCCAGTCTTCCACATTGCTGACACACTGAGGGCATTACTTGACAACTGTACGCATAAGTTTCTCCATACTATTCCATGCTCCAGAAAATGGTTTGTTTTGTCATGCATGTTAACCAATCAAATACGGCAGAGAAAACAGCATAATGTGTATCATAATGCATTTGTATATCACCCAAATCACAGTAAAATCAAGTCAGGAAAAACAGAATAGGTCAAAATAGCCAGTTTATGTTCAATTAAAACTTTTTAAGCCTGAATTCTGCACGGGGGTCCAATCAAAATATATTATCCAAACGGTATTTTCTACCGCTTCCCCAAGCAAACTATGAATCAAGAAAAGTAAGTGAAAGCTTCTTATGCCTCTGGTTTCTGAATAAAAGGTAAAGTAATAACAAAGGTGAGCTGGTAAAACATCATTTTCACATGATATGAAAATACTGGATATACTCGTATGCAGTCTCACAAAATATCCAAGTTTTAATAGTATTTGTTGCAGATTTAAATCAGCACGTAGCCCATGTCTGTCATCACTTAGAAGCATTACAAAAGGTGACGAATTATTTTCAGTCTTTTCTTGAGTGGCCAGGAAGAGGATCAAACTTCAAATAGCATAGATCCACCTATAGACACAGGTATCTATACGAAGGCTGGAACATCCTTGTACATCAATTAAGTACCTGAACTCGAAGTGTGCAGATGTTCTTGCCATATGGGTAGGAGTGTTCCATTCACATACTTCGGCTCCAAGATGAGCTGCTATGCATATATAGTTGCCTGCAAATAACATTTCATCCAATAAAAGGAAGTTATTACCATTGCTAGAACATCTGAGAGAAATTAACAAATTAAATTTTAAACCAGAGCAACAATAAAGTCGTACAGATTTTCCACTCCAGCTTGCCCAGAAATGAGGATCACATTATTGTGAGAGATGCCCTGCACAAAATTAAATAAATTAAAATCATTCTGGGTCATTTCTAGACTACCAAATCAAAGTGTAACGATTCCAAGCCCAGTGCCAATATGATTAAGATATAAATTAGTAAAAAGTGACTATTCTTTCTTTTAGAGAGTGTTATGTAAGTCCACAGGTTTCAGTTCGATAACATCAAAGCAGAGAATCAGTGTGTGCAGAATTATTCCATACTCCATAAGGGATATGCAGAAAAACTACGTTGAACGATTTGAAGGGAGATTTGGACTGTTGTAGCCCAAAAGTATTCCAAACAAGAGAGAATCAAAATTATCAATGCTAAGAGAAATGAATAAACAGTGTTTATACCTGGGAACTTTTCAGCCTCTCATCAAACCATGATTTGACCTCTTCAACCTGCAAGCCGAAGAGTTAATCAAAGTTCTAAGTTAAACATTATATTCAGGATATAATAATATCGGGTATGAAGCAGATGTAGAGACCTTCTTCTTGTGAACGGCCAGCTCCTCCAGTGTACAAGGCTTATACTTACTGGCCCACGGGTCCTTGTTACTGTCAGAACCTAATATGTGAATCAATATAATATGAGCAAATACCATAAATAACAAATGGGGTTACGCATAGATAATCAAAATCAGCCTAACCTCCTGCAGAAGGCTAAAAATGGTAATAAACGGAAATCCGAAATAACCTCTAACTTTATGACATTTAGGCAATTTCTATATTACTATATGAATACACATTTATCAGGATTTCAAATGAGTAGACACCAACTTCAACACCAAGTGCAGCTAAATGCACCCTATCTCATATAAAGAAACACTCACAATTTCACAATTACTTCCAAAATTCCCTATAACACAATCTAAGCATTCGACTATTGTACTCAAAATGCATTTGTATACTGAATACTGATAGTAATAAATCAAATTTTCGACCTGAACTCGATCATATCTTCTGATCATATAAAAAACCATACACAAATTCATATATCTTTGCCTAACTTTCTACTTGTATGAGCTTTTATCAGCATTTATATGAATGCTAATCGCACGTAAAACAGTTTACTTTAAACATATATCTAACTCTATCGAATTTTCCACAAAGCATTCGAATGTGAGCTAAATCACTAAAGCCAAATGCACTTCACCTTCGACAGAGGATTAATCGGCTGTATCCGAGTGCACCGCGGCCTGACATTCCCATTCGCAACACAGGTTTCACAATGCAGTCCTGCATCACAGTTCTGATCCCTCACGCACGTCTCTCCTTGCTTAAAAACACCATCAAAAAACCGTCTCATCAAACACAATACACCAACCAAATCTTCATCAAACAATCACAATTCACACAATCCACACAATCCACAACGAATTGAGCTAAATGAAATCCAAAACAAGCTCAAAACTCACCTTCAGAGCAGCACAGCAACTCAAAAGCAGAACCGAAACGATCAGCAAAAACGAAGTACGAAAATCCATAGCTAAAACCTAAATTGATCAACGAAAAGCGATTAAATAGTGCAATTGCGCAGTCGTGAAGTCTACTCGAAGCTTAAACGGACTAAGAACAGAAATGCGTACAAGTGTTCACTTACGTGGTGTACAGAACTCTCCTAGCGAGTGAAACGTGAAGTACTGTATAAAGGAGCTGTTTTGGAGCTGAATTTGGAGTGGATTTGAAGTGGAGAAGAAAGGTTTCTCTCTCTAGAAACGGATTTGCACTCTGTTTAAGAGAGAGAAAGCGATGATGATCGTGGTGGTTCAGTTGGGGGAGTATTTATATCTTCAACTGACAAAATTGATTGTTGTAACCTCGCGCTTAATAATATCTTTCAAATAAACCCTTTTAAACTTTACACTTTATCAAAAAAGGCCAATTTTAAAAATCGAAAAGATATGAGTTAACCTAGTTCATTCGAATTCATTTGGACGGAGGGAATGTACTAGTCAGATGTGTCTCTCGTGCTGTTTACAATAATTTCTTACTTAGATGGTAGAATCTTGTTGTATAATGAAGTAAGTTTTTACTGTGCAATATATTACATTTCAGATAACGATATCACATTATATAGGAATTGATAGTATGGTATGTTTTCATATTCAAACTCTAAAAGACGGGTTATCAAAATAGATGAATAGATCTATTAGTTGAAATAACAGATTTTACAAATGGTTTTTGCATGAAATGACTCCGACATGTTCATTATTGAGATAGTAAGTAATCACACATTAACGACATTGGAGGAGGTGAAATAGTCGGAAGTATGAACAATCTTATAATTATCTTATAATATATCTAATATATAGCAAATAAAATGTGATATGAGTATTTATTTAGATATAGTTTATCATACAAATACAAATTGAACATCAATTCAAGGACGGAAATGACAGGAAGAAAGTATTGTGAAGTCTCCACAAGACTGAAAAATTAACTCGTTGAGTACGGAACATTAACACAATCTTGATTTCTCGATTACCCTGCATCACGTACCATATGGCGCCACGGGGGAATCCCGTAACATTTTGACAACATAAACTTGGAAGTTGGGATGTTACATCAAATGCAATCTATATATATGTGAATTTCGGCATGTGATGGAAAATACAAGATACAGTATGCAATCTAGACGATGAAATGAAGTGGCAAATTATAGTTAGGTGATGTTGACACACTAATGGGGACATGATTATTCTGTTAAGATTGCTCTTTCACGTAACTACTTGGTAACTAGTTCCACATACTAACATCATACCCTAGATTCATAGTATCATGAAATATGCGATCATTATTTAAGATTCGATAAACATTATATATATATAGCTGACAATATCGACTCGTTATGAATTTGGTAATAGAAAAGTTAATGAAGGATGTATATGCAAATTGCAAAAGTTCTCTAACCACCTTCTATTCCTTTCTTTTTTGACTTTTCAATGGACTTATGTTGCTATATTGCAATTTTGTGATGTTGGCATTATAATTTCATGTACTAATCGGTCTCAATATGGACATTTTATTAGGTGATATTGTTCAACATTCTACTATTATAATTTAAAATTAATTCGTCTGATCTTATGAGGTAAAATCATGACTTTATAAACATCTTCTACATGTGTAATTATAGGCGTTTTTATTTTTATGAAAAATCAAAGCGTTTTAAGATTCAAAAGAGCAAGATTATGCGTCCAAGCAATGTTCCTTTGACTGTGGAAGATAGCCCCATAAGAAAAGCTTTGGGGTGTCCATAAAATAGGTTTTTGTTTGCTTAAGGTGCACTTCATAACCAAATATTCATGAAGAATCCTATATGCTCTTCCATCTTCAATAACATTATATAGGATTTGATATCATATTACTTAGACTGATTCTTGTGCGTGATCGTATTAATTAGCATTTGTCATTAATCATTATGCAACAATCTTTACTTGTTTTTCATATTTTTGCATATGATGATAGTTATACTAACAAGTTGTACGTACTTGTTCGAAATTCATTCATTATAACTTTGAAATCAAGCTGAATAGCTGATATGGCATACTACTTCAAAATTTTCATATCTACCTTACATACATTATTGGAGAACAATAATGATCATTGTATCTTGACGAAGAATTAGATCTCAATCAACCAATACTTCAGTTCACATCTTTATTTCAGATGATTTAGAAATATTTTTTGACACACCATGTGACAAATTTATCTTCATTACATATCAACAAAAGAATTTGCATGATGAAAAGCATATATATATCTTCGTGCATTTTCAATATTTCTTTTTCTCTCTTAAATCCCGTTCCTGAAAGTCTCTAAACTAAACTGAATTAAATTACATTTAAGTATAAATTTGAACTATACAAATCTGAACTGAATAAACTTGAACTCATCTGACTTGACCTGAACTGAACTCACTCAAACCGTAAAATTATTGTTATCTTCTTGATGAGCAGAGTTTGAAGATAGTGAGAGGATAGGATGGGAAACAGTGCAATGGTAATGGGGATTCTGCAAATCCAGAAAAGAACAAAGCAGGTTATGATAAAAATAACATTAAAAAAGAAGAACTGACTGAAATGAGTCCAAGGTATCAAATTCAAAGCACTACCCCATGTCATTCACGGGTATGCGTGTCTTATGGGTTTTAAAACTCTAAAAAATCCAACATTCCCGTACAGTTTCATTTGGCCTTTGTGCATTTCTGTATCTAGTTCGAATCGATCATCTGATTTGCAGTTTATTACGTGATACTCGGATTTCACCAAATATACAACCGGACGAAGAGTGGTGTTGCAAACATCTTTTAAGAAGGGAAGAAATATGGTTGGATATGTCAAATTGGGTGTAGTATTGATCAAGTAGATGAGATGACACCAGAGAAGTTTACAGAGTAGAATTGTGACGTCTAGCTAACCTGGCTTCTTCCAATTATTGGATTGGAATTATGATGAGTCTGAAGACAGAAATGTGGAGATCATTATCGATTATAGCATCAATTTCACATAATATCAGAGGCAGAATAGTTAAATAGTGAAGTCAAATATATCGATAATGTTATTTTAAATGTATTATGTGAAATCGATTATTGCATCAATTTCACATAATATTGTTTCAAATTAAATTTGGATTATTTTTAGAAGTACGTGAATGATAAAGTAATAGACATAGTTCCATTTAAAATATGAAAGATGAAATTGGAAAATACTAAAATGGAAAGTACTAATATGAGATTGAGGAAGGGGAATATAAATTAATTACATTAACGAAATCTTATCGGGCTCCACTAAATTCGACTTGTTAAGTAAACAAGAAAAAAATGAGCTAA
>JAYMSL010002570.1:0-14010 GCA_036897195.1 Plantago coronopus | reverse complement strand
GGTGATTGTTTCTGAAAACGAGTAGACGGGTATGGCGCAGGTGAACCAACTTCTGCTGAAAGGTATGAGGCAGGATTTTTTGTTGCTGCTACTTGCACAGGTGAAACTTTAGTTGAATGGTTTGGAGTAAGACGTTTGGGTGGTAAATGTTCCTCCAAGGATTTCTTTTCTAGAGCTCTTTTCCTTTTATTTCTCTTCCTACCACCAGAATTCTTCACACCCAATCCAGAATGATTGCTTGACTGGACATGATTCTTTTTCGTTTCAGTATCACCTGGCAAACTTTCTAGGTTTTCCCTAGTTTCGCTAGATCCTTTTTTCAGGTTTACCTGTTCATTTGGATGCTCATCTTTACCTTGCTTGTGAACTTTATCAAGAATGTGATGTTCTTGAGACTGATGGACCTGATACATATGATTTCCGTCCAATTTACTGATTCTCCAAGACCCAGGGTGCCCATGTTGCTCAGCAATAGCCTTGTGTCTTTTTGTCCAATCTGGAGAACTCCAAAGATAAAGGACTGGTGCGTTCACATTCCAATCCTCAATTTGTTTCTCATTCACATCAACAGATCCCGGTAGATAAAATGCCTGAAATAAAGGAATAACAATTAAGGAAATAGAAAACTAGGGTAGCCTCTAACAAAATCAGATCACCACTGTTTTAATGAAAAAATCAGCGTACCTTCCCAGCTAACATCTGATCATCCTCCCAAATCAGATTGTATCGACATTTTTTTTCATCTAACCTGTTCAATGAAACAAAAATAACAAATTTCAGCCTGCAAATCGCACCAAGTCCTTTTTACTTCTAATTCTGAGCTCTTAGCTTCATAAGAAGCATTGGTGAGAGAAATATCCACTACCTTTGGGTCTCACGTGGAACAATGAGGATTAGTAGTTTAGGTTTGAACTCAAGGGCTTTGTTTATGAATTTGTTGGCAAGAGCAGCATTTACACCAAAAGGTGGGTTCAACCCCATGATCTGCCCCGGAAAAAGAAAAGAAAACGTAATTAATACGACAGGAGGCAGGAAATTAACAACTCCCAACTGAAATTGTGCTCACCAGCCGTGACCCCTCTGGCAACTCATTTGGTTTTACATGCATCCAATCCCTCTTCTCGAAACAAAAATCATCCTGCAGAAAACAGAGATAATGAACTGAATCTAGAATAAAAAAAGTAAATTTTGACAGAGATTTGTTTTTTTATCAGCAGGATACAGTGTGTTTTTACTATTTACAAGCATTACTATCATATAATGGCCCATTCAACAGCTCTTAACTTCTTCAGAAAGATCGAACATTGAAGTAAAAAAAAAAAAGAGTAAGTAATCTTCAAACTTCGATGAAAATGTGAATGAAGCTTTAACATCAATGTGAACATGAGATTATAGACCAAGCACACTGGACTATCTATGTAAAGTATCTGAAAGGAAATTCCACTTGTCCAATATTCATCTTTCTTTATCAAAGTTCCAATGTGAAGCTGCCTCCCACCAAATTCAATTTATGATCTTGAAGTTTCTCTTACTTTTATGAAAAATACTCTTAAAAGAATTAAGAACATAAAAAATTTGGATTAAATTATATGGTACACAACCCCTCAACCATGAGTGTAAACCACCAAGTAGTAGATCAGACAGTATAATTGAGGTGAGTGAACCAATAACTGAAAGACAATTATGAATATCCAAAATCTCCCTTTTCGAAATAATGTACAAATTCAATTATCCACCACAGATAACTCGATAAAGTAGGCAGAGTGGAACAAACAAAAACTATTGAGTGCAGAAACCAATACAGGACGTATGAGAGCAGTGAGTGTATGAGGAATGCTGGTACTATGGGAAAATTCAAACCCAATGTGAAGAGGAAAAGTATATATAAAGTAACAACCTTAGCTTGTAAGATGTCATAGTTTTTAAATGAACATGTCTTTCGCACTTGATCGAGCTTCTTTTTTAATAAGACGCTAAAATCATTTGAACCGCAACAAAAATCCACCACCTGACAAACAAAAGGTACAAGAATTAAAATGGCTCAAGAGATAATCACTAGACAAGAAGTAATCAAACCATTAAAACTTAATTCCAAGCATCACGGAGATTTACAACCACTGGAAGCACAACACATAGAATTATATCATTTTCAAAATATAAGAAGTTCATCCGAAAATTCATATAGATGCTATTCACAGTCTATTGGAAGAACCAAAAGCTAAGAGAGACAATCTGAACCAACCCCCACAACTGTCCAATGTGATTGCATGGCAATTCTACAACTGTCAAAGAAAAAATATGTACAAGGACGTGAAATTTAGAAACATGCATAAAATTATTTCAGGAGTGTGACTCTCCCAACTCCACTTGTGAGATTATCTACATTACCACTTTCCTAATCACATAAAGATAATGTCGATATTCCTTCTCCATAGAAGACTAGAAGTCCAAGATGATAACTTATAAAAGCAAAATTAGTTACTTGGGTTTCACCAAGGAGCTGACATAAATTTTTATAATGTCCTTCTGTGGTTTTCTAGAAACAATCCTAAGAAAAAGAATGCAAACTCACGTGACCATAAGTGAGGCTGCAGATCAGTTGGGGTTATAAGGTGAGTGGAACGGAAGCATGCCAGAAAGGATGTCTCAACAAATAAATAAATGAGTACTCAATTAATCACCATGAAGGGTCAGAGGAGAATAAAGAAACTGTACATGGGCAAATTCAATTAGCAAAATCCAAAATATTTAAACACTGTATCACACATATCTATGCAAAACCCTAAAAATTTTGAAGTCTGGATATGCTTCAAAAAATTATACCTTAGTTTTTCTTATTCGACCAGGTAAAGAACGCTTACAACGGATATATTAAATCCATCATAAAGCTTTTAGAGAAGAAGGCATCAGCTCTCACATTTTAAGTTAATAAACATTAAGAGAGTTAAATTTATACTAGTTTACCAAGAAAAGGGTTACACATCGGCTGAAAGTATCATCCCATTTGAACAGGAAATTATGAGTTCATATGGTGCCACTGGTACTAAACGGAGGAAATAATATAGAGGGTAAAAATGATACAAGACAAATCAGAAGGGAACCTACAATATTGCAACAATAGATAATTAGACAAAGAAAGCAATTACCGTGTCGTCATCTTGAATGTAACAGTGGAGCATATCAACTATCTGTGAAATGAAATTATAAAACCAAATAAATACCGCAAAGTAGAAAATATGACAACCAAATAACAGATACGGCCAGATCAGCTAGAAAAAGTAAGAGCAGTTGCACAAGACTAGGCCAAGAAGTTCTTTCAAAGAATAACAAAATTAATCAATATCATCCCTCATAAAATATAATCGAAGACATCACCACGCCTCAGGCCATTCAAAATGACAACGTCAACCTTTAATGTGATTATAATGAGTAGAAATTGCTGACCATGCCAATGCACCTGAATCTCAACTAGTATTTTTTAACCCTTGGCCATTAATATATAGAGGACTCTAAACAAAAAGGATGACACCATGTCACCATCTATGATAAGCTATAAGTCTATAACTAACTCAGATGAACATTGAGCAGTCTCTGAAGTAACTCAGAAAAACACAGCCGTAATAATAGGAATAGATACTGAAAGCACAAGAACATCTGAAGTAGCAAAACCTGATATTAATCTAATTGATCAAGAAAAACATACACCATTCTATCTTTCATTCAGTTTCCTTGTTAATAATGTTTGGATTCATGCAGAAAGAGGATAAAAAAATTGCAAGTGCCAAGAAAGTAGACAAAGAGGATATCCCATCTGGTCAGTATAAAACAGTTCAAATCAGCATATTTTCACGTTGAAAGGATGGTCACAAAAGATCAACTAACCTCTTGCAGCTTATCCAGCTTTGTAAAATGGCGGCCAAAAGATGTGTAGCGCATGCCATATAGAAATGGGGACAGATATACTTTTAGCCTTTCCTGCAATAAAAAATACAAAGCTTATATATACCATAAATTATGAGCAAAATCAAGAGTTCTTTCTTTGTTGGTTTTCCCGACCACTGTGCTTGTTTATTTCTGGTTTTATTCAAAACTGTATGAATTGCTATGATGTTGGGTAGCACTCACAATCACGACCTAATAAAAAATTATAGCCGAACATTCTTTCAATTTTAATTTTCTGTTTAGGCATGTTGTGCATCTAATTTTACTTCACTATTTTGAGATGTTTATAGTCATGGAAGCTTATTTTTGTTATACACTGGCAATATGTCAAATAAAAATAAGCATATATGCATAACTAATTTCTGGACTTTCACGGATCCGTATTTCAGCCTTGTAACCATATCCCTAATCATATTGGTACTTCTTGAGCATTCTATATATGTTTGGTGGCCCTTCAAACATCTCAATTAAAAAAGACATAGCCCAAATCTTTAACAGCCCGGTCAAGCATAATAGCATATCACATTTTTCACATCATGAGAAGGAGAAGGGAAAGGAATTATGAAAAAGCAATGTGAACATGAGAAGTACACTTTCATATGCATCCAAAAACATCCTACCACATGCTACACAAACAACTGGTGGCAAGTCCAGGGGCTATACCAGTGCAACCTGTGTTTCTTATTGCATAACAACTATAGTACGCGAGAATCACCAGGTACAGGTATCCAAAGAGTTGATATAACATTATTTTTCCAAAAAAGAGAAAAAAAAACTGAACAAAGGCACTGAAAAAAAAAAACTGACAAACTAATCTAAATTCGAGAAAGAGAAGGCAGGTGTACTACAAACATTTGCATGAGCCTTATATGAAGAGATCAGTCTCACACAACATATTTGAAATATTGATTGGTTTCACCTTCAGGAATCTTGACCACTTACCTTCCATTTCGTAACCTGAAAAAGAAGATCATTTCCACAAACAGCTTGTGCATCTTGTACACTGCCTCCTTTTTCTAGCTTTCCCAATGCATTACGCAGGGCCTGTAATTAGAAAGTCATTCAACTTCCAGCTACCACAGGGAATCAGCCAATCACTACCAGACAAGACAAATCTTCACACATACCTTAACAGATCCCTCAATCTTTCCCAGCGTAACATTCCTTATATCTTGTTTCGAGGAGTAATGTGTTGATGGGGCTTTATATCTTTTTTTGACCGCTTCAAGAGTTACAGTGGAAGAAGCATCCTTCATCAAAGCCAATATTCTGCTTCAAACAGAACACAAGGGCATTGAGATACATCTATAGACATATCTAGCACGTATAACATCACAGTGACATAACAAAAGTAATGGAGAGCTCGACTTCATTATGCATATATAGTAGATAAACATGAAAGTGCTGATTATGCACGCATGCACGTATTGTAAGTGAATCCTTCTAGATGCCAGCTACAGGGTGGATGATATAGAGAAGAATGAGGAAAGAGGAAATCATGTAATGATAAATTCATCACCTTTTTCTTGCATCATCATCAAGAGTGACCTCATTGCTTATTCTCTTCGGTGAAGGAATAGAGTTCTGTGTTTTCTGAGCTTTAACATGTTCACTGTGTACTCTTTGTTCTCGGCCACCCTTAGTTAGCTCAGAATCCCGACCAAATGTAGCATCATATAACCTGTCTCCTAATGATATGTTGCCTTCAACATTCCTGGATTTATTGGAATTTCCAAGAGACTCCTTTCTTACATCCAATTTTTTCTTGCGGAAAAGTCCCGGAACCTGTACTTTCTGCTGCATCTTTCTTGAAATGTCACCTTTCTTTGAGTCAGATGACACTTTCTGAATATTTTTTGAAGGTTTTGCATGACTCCCCTTCCAAGGACTATCTTCTGGCGTAAAAGGCATATCAGTGGTCTCTATTTGTAGCTTTCTCTTCTTTTGACGGCCTGGGAATTCTATATCGTTTCTTAATGGCCTTTCGTTGATATCATGATCTCTGTCGGTTAGAGAATCTTCTGATGTAAAATCTATCTCAGTGGTCTCTATTTGTAGCCTACTCTTCTTCTTTGGAGGGCCTGGGAATTTTATATGGTTTCTCAGAGGAGTCCAGAACCTTTCGTTGATGTCATGATCTCTGTTGGGCAGAACAAAGGTAAGGAAACCGCATGCCATCACATAGAAAATGACACCAACACTAAAACATGAGAGTACTCACAAACAGTATATCAGTACGCGATTAGGAATCAGGTCTTCCCAAGCTCTTGGGATGGTGTCGCTTTCTTCATCAGCATCCTTCGAAAATGCAATCTCTCTACCAATGTATCAAATATTTTAGGATTGTGAACTACAAAAGACACAAACTCCACATCTCAAATTAGTTTAAATGTAAGAAGGAAGAGAACCTTGGCAAACATTTTCTATGGTATGCCCGAGGACAACGGCGACAAACGGCAAATTGTAAGTCGTGATCGGAACGCACTTCCAATTCATTACAAACATAACACTTATGGGCAGGGCAAGTAAATTGCTCTCCATCAGCAATCTTCCGGCAGTGCTCTTCTGCTGCGGCTTTATCCTTGGGATGGAGAAGCTTAGCCACACAATGAGGGTGGAAAAAATGCCCACAAGCTCCATTTATGCACCGGAAAACCTGAAAATTACCATTCAAAAGAAATAAGATACTGCTATTTAGACATTGCCAATACTAAACATTTAAGAAGCGGTATAACATCAAATGGAACTCATTCAAAAACTGCCAAATGGAATATAAATACTAATATCTGGTGTGCTTCACTTCTTCCAGAAAGTATTTTTGTTGTCACATATATCTAAGATAAATGCTTATATCGGCCACTCATAAACATATAATACTTGTTAAGAAGTGCATCTAAATGAATAGCGCCGATCTAATATCGAGAAAGAATCCATACCTCAGCACCAGATGATTCATCTGAAGATCCCAGTTCTCCACAAGAAAAGCATTGGTGCTGCTTACACTCACAATTCTTGCAATAAAAGTCAGCATTTTCTAGTGCCTGGAAAAATGATTATATGAAATAGTTAGCACGGAATGCTGAAGCAGAAGTCACTGTCAAAGTTTGCTTTCCGAAATGGAGTGCATAAGTGCAGGTGAAATAGATACGTATACCTCTAATTCTTCCTTAGATAAACTGAGGGAATAGCAATCAGACTCCTGACCATCTTCTTCAGTTGCATGGAATGACCTCATGCACTTCCCTTCACAACTAATACAAAAAAGAAATATTACCAATCAAAATTAATATTATAAATAAATGCTAGCAAAAATACAGACAATGATGAAGAATAGAGTAGATAATAGTGCAGCAATGCGCAAAAGACGATAAACTTCTACGATGAAATTTAGAAATAAGGAAGTACGATTGCACAGATGAAATAAGACTACAGATACCATTTAATAAGTTTCTTGTCAACAAAAAAAGGTTGAGGTGAAGATAAAACGCCAAACCTCAGGAAACATTGAGACCAAATCCCTAACAAGTATGCAACGTCACTTCCAAGCAATCCCTCACACCAACAGATACTAACATATTATGTTTTATGGGTAAAATTCCAGCTAACATTAAAAGACGACTACTAAAATAGGTATGTTTCCTATAACAACTAAGTGGTTATCTCAACAACTCAAGGTAGGCAACATGAACGAATGAATCACGTGTGTACATCAATCCACGATGATGCAACAAGTCTCATGAACTCTATGAAGCTCCATATCTTATCTTATGACTTTAAACCAGTTCTTTTTTGTCTTCCTTGTGCTAGTAAGAAGAAGGTGATAAATTCATTAAGTTTAGATCACAAAATGCCTCCCATGGACATTCAACACATGGCTTGATTTTATCTCCAATAACTCCATGAGGATCCATATCTTATCTCATGACTTTAAACCAGTTCTTTTTGGTCTTCCTTGTGCTAGTAAGTAGAAGGTGATAAATACATTAAGTTCAGATCACAAAATGCTAACCATGGACATCCTCCAACACATGGCTTGATTTTATCTCCAATAAGTACTACACCTACTCTAGCACAATGTCTTTCTCCCCTTTGCTCCTAGTTGGCACACATTTAGCAGAGCATAAACATCTATTACACAACATGGCTTTTGAACTAAATCACCCCCTGGTGGCAGATCTAAACTTCAATGATTCACCCATCCTGCCTAGATCCTATTGTTAACCATAAAAATAGACTGGATGCAGATCTACCAAATGCATAAAACAATAACTCGACAGATAAAGATACATGAACCCATCAATTTGTTCCGGCTCCAAGCCCAAAAGACAATGATACATTAGTTCTGGGATGGAGGTGTAGTTTAATAGCAGCAATAGTGATGGAATTGTTAGTTGCGGGATGGTGATACCCATAGGGCGACCGGAAACACTCGGGATCAGAACCCTGCTATGGTATTAGTGGAGCTAGGGTCCCAATGGGTGTGGACATGAAATGTGCTTGCTTATTTCTCTTTATCCCACTTTCAGATTTCGCTAGATCAAAACATTATTAACAAAATTATTAAGCACCATAGGGCGACCAAAAAGCTCATGTGATCGTAACCTGGTAATCTTATTTAGTGCTGGAGAGAGGGTCCCAATAAGTTTGAATAAGAATTGTGGTTTTCTTCATTTACCTTCCTCCCATTTTCAATCATTCCTAGATCAAACCATAGACGGAGAAAAATATGCTTATTCTCTAGAGACAAAAAAGTCAATATTAAATCTACTTGCTCGTATTCCGCGTCCCTCTTGTTCGTATATAACTGAAGAATGTGGTTACTCTTAGATGGCGGAAAAGTGCCGTGCAGTCCCTATATCTCCCAGTTCATAACCATGTTTGGATTATTCTGTAGGCTGCAGCCGCTGCACCTTACAGTCCAATAAACAAACCAACACCATAAGATCAAATTTTCTTTTCATTTTTCCGTTGGACAGGTGGAAGTTGATTCAAACCACGCACAAGATATGTCTGATATTATATAACATTAGTATAGAGAGTGCGTATATATAATGTTAGAAGACAAACATACAGATATATATGGCCTCCATTATCACATATTGCACAGACAGAATCGAAGCAGTCATTTTCATCAACTTCTTCAGTGTCTGAGGCATCATCAGACTTCTGATCTTCAATTTCAGATGCATCATCAACAATAAAAGAAGGACCTGCATCCTGTTTAATAATAATAAATAATAATTGTTATTGTTAGAAAGAATTGATTCATCTGTCTCAGAGATAGGGGAGAGCCTTAGGTTAGAGAGAGAGAGTGAAGATTAAAACCTCATTTAAGGCTCTCTTCTTAGGCTTTTCCTTGAGAAATGCAGACAGAATCTGTTTTGAAAGGAAACGTGTAAGTGATATATGAAGTATTTGGTCCATTAACTTGAAGCAATGTGATCAATAAGAACGTGAAAAAATGATCATGTCATTCTAAATATTAGGGTGTATCTATATAGCCTTGACACGTCCATCTGCATATTTCATATTCTCGGTTGAAAATAATCATGTAAAATAGATAGTGCTCATGGGCAAAAGGCATGCACTTGGGGACCGAAAAATGGATATAGAGAACTAGATTCAGTCACATTCAAGTCTTTGAAGGAACAGAAGTCGGATCAATTCCAAATTAGGTCTCACATATTTAAGGATAAATGTAAAGATCGGGAAGGATTATAAACATGTCTTCATTCAGAATGAAATCAAGAAATGCATACCTTAGATTTTTCAAGAGCTTCATCCCTCTTTAAAACCTCATAAATCAAAGGGATGTGATCTACTAAATCTTCCTCGGAAGGTTTGGTGTCAAAACTACAATAGCACAGCAATATGTGAGATTTTAGAAAGAGGCAAAGAATAATCAAACACTGTAAAAAATTGCCAATGCACCAAACCTAAATCGTTTAGCAAGATGATCCCATAAATTTTTTCTGGTTTTTTCAGGATTCCTCTTCAGGAAATGTAAACAGTGAACCGTGATCAGAATCGTCCTAATAATGCCCTCAAATGCCTTCCTTGGCTTCGAAAGCTTGATCCAGTGGCCCTCCACAGATAGCACTGATATATCAGGAATCTGACACGAAAGATCAAACTTCCAAGCCTTAACCTCTTTATAGAGTGACAGCCCATCATTAGTTTTACCACGTAAGAAAACTTGCTGACTCTTCCCATCACCAATACAGCCTCTATTCCACTGTACAGGTAACTCGCCGAAGGAAATGGGTCCATTCTCACAAGTAAACTCATAATCAGATACATCCCTTGGAACTATGTCGCCTTCATCATCTGAAGAGTCCATCTCTTATATCTGATCCTTAGATGTATTGCTTAAGAACCCTAGCACATGTAAAATTTCGAAAAGCCAAGCATAAGTTACTGATAAATTTCCTTATAACAATAATAACAAAAGTGAACAATCTAATATGTCCCAAAGGAGAACAACAGCTACTTGGCTTATTCCCCTCCCCTTTTAACACAAACGCTATTGTTTTTCTTTTCTCCCAATCAAACACCCCTTTTAACACAAACGCTATTGTTTTTTTTTCCAATCAAACATGCCCTAAAATCGCGTTCAGAATTTCAACCTATTCCCCTATCCTTTCATCAGAGAGCCACAATTCACAGTAACGATAATGAAAGTATCACAAAACATCACCGGAATTCCGCAAATTCGACACAACTCAAAGTTTCCGATACACGAAAGCAGCATGCAGGGCATAGACAACAACAATAACAACAACAAAAAAACTCTGAATTATAAAATTGGATTTTATCGAAAGAAAAGATGCAGGGGAGTTACCTGAATACTAACGAGAACCTGCAAAAGATCGTCGACGAAATTTCAGCAAACTAGAAATTGAAAGGAAACCCTAGTGGAGCTATTTTTTTCCTTTCAGGATCATTAATATTATCAAAGCCGTTCAGTAGCTGTAGAGTACGATATAAGAACCAAACGATGTACTACTAGTACACTCCGATTGCAATATTCCGGGCGTCCCAAATTACCAAATTCCTATTCTATTTTATTTTTTATTTTTTTTTAGGGGTAAAAGAATTTTATATTATATTAAGGTGAAATAGATCGAGGAGTAACATTGAAAAGGTCTTTGACGATTGCAGAGGTTTGTTTTCAGGACTTCGACGATTGCATAGGTTAGCTACAAGTTGCATTGTTTCCAAGCGAAAATACTACCATTATAGTCCCCATTACATACCATATTGTTATCATGATTACTAAGGGTCTGTTTTTTTTTTCTTTGGAATAAGGCTCTGTTATCATGAAAATTTCTAAACTTAACTAAACTGAATTGAAGTATAAATTTGTACTACCTACGCCTGAATTGAACTGAATGGTCTGAACTAAACACAACTGAAATTAAGTTAAACTAAACAGGGCCTAAGTCTATTATCCTTCATACTTTTGAGCTTGTCTAGTGTGTCTGCCACTCCATTTTCTTCCCTATAAGGTTGAGATGCACGTCCGAGATGTTTTCGAGCAGGTCTAGGATTTCTGCTACTAAGCTTTCATGTTGCCAAATGGGAGGGTGAGACTTGGATAAACAACCAATCGCATAATTAGAATCAGAATGTATTATGGCCAGTGATACCGCAAGATCAATAACTTTCCCACTAGAGCAACTAATTTATTTTTCTATATTATTGTGATTAAAAGTTAATTTTGAGAATTAAGAAGAGGAAAGTAAGCGTGGTCCTGAAGAAGAGTTTCTCAGATGTTATCCTAGTCCAAAATACTTTCAATCTTTCATTCCGATCACCAATGACTAATTAATGGCAAAAATCAGTTACCACTTGGAATAATCAATCTGGGTTCATCTTTACCAATTACCAGGAAGAAGAGGCCATCTTTACCAAAATTGGACTTTGCTGCACAATCCGTCTACTCTTCTCTGATAGTATCCAATTTAGGTTGTATTAAGGCAGTCGTGAAAGGTTTGTTTCTCTTTTGCTAGTGTTTCGGAGTGAAGTTTTGCAGTGTTAAAACTTAATTCTATGATTCGAGCAGAAATTTTGATTATTTTATCTTGCTAAACAATCTTATCTTTGCCTCGGATTATTTTACTCAGATTTCATGTTGTTTGGTTTGTATCTAATACTCCCTCTGGTCTTTTATAAGGTTCCTAGGTGCTTACTTTCTCTTCATTTTAGGGGAATGGTTATTTTAAATAAAACGGTTTTTATTTTTTAAGTACAAATTTTTTCATATTATTCCATCTAACTCGCCTAAGATGAATGTGTTTCAACTCAATACTAAATATATCATATACGTATACTAGTTGTATTGGGGTGTAATAAAATAGTCAGACAGAGCAATACTAATCCGAACATGATCCGCAATCCGACCCAAACCGAAATTGATCTGAAGTATTCAAGAACCGAAATTGATCCGAGCTAATCCGATTCAAAATATATATTATTCCGAAAGAATCCGAATAAAATTTCATCCGAACAAAACCGATCCGAATGCATCCGATCTGAAGTACAATTGATCCAAATTAAGTAAATTCGATATGAAGTGTCTCGAGTTAAATCTAAATTCCATATGAAGTGACAACATTTTAGTACACGCTAAACGTCTCTTTTTCGCTAAACATTAACGCGGGTTTGTCCCCACTTTAGTCTTCTTTTGCATTGTTTTTGCATGTTTTCAGTTAGTGTCGTGTTTTTGGGCGAGTTCGTGTTTTCGATGGATTTTGGGCATAATTTGGCATAAATCCGGTCATTATTGAAAATAAAGTTCCAAGGCGTGGTTCACGAGCTTTACCAGCCGAGTCGGACCAAGAGTCGGTCCAAAAACCATGCCACGAGAAGAAACTACGCGTGAAGCAAGAGTCGGCCCGCATGACATTCCATGCGCCGCGCATGGCGTCCCGCAACAAGGCTCGCGCGCCAACTGCGAGAGATTGGCAGGGAGGCCACGCGCCGCGCACAACATCCATGCGCCCCGCATTGCCAAAAATAAGAAGACACCGTAGAAGCACGCGGCGCGCATGGGCCTCATGCGCCGCGCATCCAAGCTGTTTTCAAGGGTTACGCGCCCTGCATGAGAGGGATTGCTTGCGTAACGTAGTTTCCTACGCGGATTGGAGGCCCAAAACCCAATCCTTGAAGGATTCTACTTTTCTATTTCAGTACTATATATAGACAATGTTCATTATTGTTTTTATTAAGCTTTCATAATTTTCAGTAGAGAACTCCGTAGCTAGGGTTTAGTCCAAGAACACGATTCTTGGATTGGAGATTAGCAGATTGGCAGAGATTCTCATTATTGTTCGTTTGGAATAATAGCCCGATTTCGGGTAATATCGTGTCCCTTACATTATTGAGTTATTGATAATTTCTCTATACGTTGACTATGCTTTACATATATCAATCCATGGTGAAAATGTCGAATTGCATGAGTAGCTAAGTACGTATAGGTACGATGTAGGAACGTATATTTATGCTTTGATTAGATTCGTTATGAATGACTGAGTTTATGTTAGGATTCGGACGACCATGTTTCATGCTTGTTACATATCTTCTAATTTGGTTACCGATTGACATGCAACGTTATCTTCCTTACATGTTTGCTTGGTAGAATTGATGCTCCTACTATATGCGAAGGTGATTTTGTCTGTAATGTGAGAATACTGTATATATTCACCGACTCGTTGATTGCTTAGCTGCATGCACTAGTATCTCTTATTCAGGAGTCCGTTACATATCTGATATCGTGTATGTGTGCACGTTACATATCTATGATCGCAATCGTCATTCATGTTCGTTTATCTGTCTAGGTTTAGAATACGGGAATACATCGCACCTGTCTCTTTTATCTGTCTATCTATCTATCCAATTATCTGTCGTTATTTGTTCGTTTCTTTACGTTATTATAATTGCTTAAAAACCAAACAACAAACTTCATGTTAATTGTGTTCAGTCGCTAGTTTACTAGTATACGTGATTATTGATTCTTAGCTCCATTGATTCCTTTAGAGACCGACCTCTGGGATTAGCTTACCGATG
>JAYMSL010002569.1:0-14014 GCA_036897195.1 Plantago coronopus | reverse complement strand
TCGATTGTTCTAACGGATTATCCCCGCAAAATATTCGTGATACCCAGGCGCTGAAATAGGGTCGAATAATTTTGTTCGGAAAGTGATTACACGATCCGTCTAGATATCCCAGAATTGTTCATATCTTTGTTTACACCCTATAAACACCAACAATAAAGAGGGAAGAGAGATGGATGGTTACTCTTCTCAATAGAAAGACAACATGAAACCCTTATGACATGACACAGATATAGAGGACCTGGTGCTGGAAACTAAACTATTCTTCAATGGAAATGGATATTATACGCTTTCTAGCCCTTATGCTGCTTCTCACTTCTCTCTCGCTTGGCAATGGGTCAATCCCATCCGGATCGGCGGTATGGATCTGTATAATGATCGATCCATCCGGATCAAAGCATGGATCAGTCTGGATTCATTCCATCCACCACGTTTCCTTAAATTTTTTGGTGGATTCGTTTGATCCGCGTATCCGATCCGGATAGTATGGATCGAATAGGATTGAACCCGAGAGACTTTTATATTAGTCCATATTCGGTCTGTACTGGATTTGACAGATGTCCATTAATTGGATCAATTTTGCCAAACCTAGTTGTCACTATAAAGAGTGAGGAAATGAGTATTGCTCTTGCAGTCTTATCACACTACCATCTAATTTAGTGTAATTTACCATTGATCTTTCTCACTCTGTTCAAAGAGAAGCTTCCCATTTTATTTTTGGTAATTTTTTTAAGAAATATAGTAACATCTCGAAATTTATGACCCAAGCCATTGAGAACATAGAGGGTAACATCACCATCAGCTAAAGGTGCATCGATGAGGGCCAGCTCATCAATTTTAGCCTCGATAGTATGCATATACTCCGTAACAGAAAGAGCACCGATGGATACACGAGTGAGATCTGATTTTAATTGCATCACTCGTGGCTGAGATCGACTAGCAAATGTGCGTGCAAGTGGATGATGCAAATGCTTAAACTTCGTCCGCATTAGAACCTTGGATGATGGCAAGGACCAATTGATCGTGTTGAAACCAAGTTTGATAATTAACATCATCATTTGATGGTGGTTTGATAGCACCATTGATGTAGCCTTGCAGGTTATGACCATTAAAGATGGCCATTATGTGAGAACGCCATGAAGTATGTTACGGTGCAAGGTGATGATATGCGGAAGGTGGGTTGATGATGGTGGGCAGAATAGCAGTGGTGGTGGTGGGTGGAATAACAAAACTGGTGGTTGACGATTTTGATGCAGCAGTTGGACATGGCTTGAGATGGTGCGGATGGATTTTGGCGTAGGGTTTCGGATGGAGACTCATGAGAGTAAATAGTAATATTAAGAGGATGATACCAAATAGTGTAGGAATTTTAGTAAGATTCAAAGTGATTTTCTATGTCTTTGTGGCTTAACCAATGGGCGCCCACACACTATAAACGTGAGGTTTATTGATTGTGTATAATCTACTGCGATGGTAGAAAAACACTTGAATTGTCTACTAAAATATCCTTTGTGATGAAAGAGAAAGTAAGACTCGAAGTGTGTTGGTTGAGTACTGAGCAAACTCATAGTTTGGTGATGGGAGTGATCCCACTTCACTAAAATGAGAAGAGATGTACATAGCGAGCTAGGCTTGGAAAGCCGTACGCTAGGCAATACAAGGGGAAAACCGAAAATCCGGGAGGATTCTCGAGCGGACAACACCTAGCAAGTAAGCGGCCGCCTAGTCGGTCAGTGAGCTCGTGTTTCTGGAGAAACCGAGCGAGCGACCGCTTGCTCGGCCGCTTACTCGATCAGTAAGCTACGATTCCTGGAGAATCGTAGTAAGCGACCGCTTGGTCCATTAGTGGGCGACCGCTTGCTTGAGCATGCGACTGCTTGCTCAATCAGTGGAAAAGGATTCGAATTTTGGACCAAATTCGAAACAACGCGTTCGTTCGTTGAAGTGACTTCAATTTGAATGAATGGTGGCTTTCCTAACCATTGTGACCCTTGTTCTTTGCAACCTTTGGTACCTATAAAAGGACCTTCATCCTTTTGGAAAACGGTTACTGATTCTTCAACAATCTCTTCTTCTCTTCTACTCTCTTCTTCCATATTGTAATAGACTAGTTCGAGAGTTCGGGAGTGCTACCTACTATACCCACCTGCAGTCTTATCTTGGGGATATATTTGCTGGACTGTGATCACCAATACAGGGCAAATATTATCTCAGTGACATCGGGTCAATCCCGTCATTCTGCAGCATTACATTCACTCAAGTTTGTTTCTTCGTATCATCCACTTGACAGATACTCTCCTGAGTGCTACAATTTTCCAATATATAGAGTACTAAACAAGTGATGGAAATCGATGATTTTATTTCTTGTTGCTTCAGCTCTATATATAGTGATTACAAGAGTAGTTACATAGACTTAATTACAAATATATGACAATATACAATTAGTTATGATGAAGCAGATTTTGTGCACTGACTTGATTTAGGCCTGACAATTTCGGACCGATCTGTGGACATCCGTCCAATCCGGTCCGGACCGATCCAAACCTGGATTAATAAAAAAATCAAAATATCCATGTAAGTCTGACCCGCTGGATTTAGATTGGATTGGACGGATCCATTGGATGTCCGGACTTATATTTCAATCCGCTGTAAAAGAAAATTTATGAAGAGGGTCAGTGGGCCCGGTCGGGGGGTGGGGTACCCCGGGCCCTACCGGTCGTGAATTTTTTTTGTGTCCGGAAAATTAAAAAGTTACAAAAAAAAATTCGACTTTTTTCCGGACATCGGGGGTGAGGGTGGGTACCCCGACCCTACCGGCCGCGAAAACTTTTTCTGTCCGGAAAATTAAAACAGTTAAAAAAGATTTTTTCCGTTTTTTCCGGATCCACCCCTTTTAATGTTAAAATTTAAGTACATGAGTTTAAGAAATAAGTTTTTTTTAAATGTCCGGACCCGATCCGGACCGATCCGAAAAAAGTCCGGACTTTTCAAAATCCGAACGGATCCATTAGCGATCCGATCGAATAGAGTCCGGAATTCTTCGGATCGGTTCGGGCCGGACCAATTGTCAGGCCTAACTTGATTCGATCATTTTGTCTAGAGCGATTTCTGGACATCCCTTCACAGCTTCCTTACTTGAAAATCAAGCAAGTAAGTTAGACTCTGTTCTTTTCAACTGAGATTTTCGGAATTGAACTGAACTGAACTGAATTGAACTGAACTTAAGTAAAGTACAAATTTGAACTAACCAAATATGAACTGAACTGAACTTAAGTAAAGTACAAATTTGAACTAACCAAATATGAACTGAACTGAACTGAATTGAGTGGAACTGAACTTAAGTTGAAGAGAACAGAGCTTTACTTGATTGATAAAGTTTTGTGGGACACATAAAAATAGAATCCGGATAAAGTTTTGTGACACGTAGAGAATATCAAAAAAAAAAAAAAAAATAATCGTCAAGCTATTGCAAGTACAAATTATGAAAATGAGTATTAAAAATATTGATAATCGTACAACCTGTAATTCCTTTATCAAATGGTTTTTGTTTTCCAAATTGGTGGATATTAATCTAGTTCCTGGTTGAGTAATTAGACTGTTCCAGTGAAAAAGAGAATGAAAACAAAACATCATACAAAGAGCAGTCAGCTCGTTCTGTAAGAGTAGTTGAGGAGAATTTATGATAGAATGAAGAAGAAGGTAAAGTGGAGTTATATTTCAAGTTTAATTGGAGTTATACAGATAAATGAGCTTTTTACAAGCGTAGGTATGATGTAATACACTCAGACTTATTTCTAGTAGAAGAAGATATGGCATATATGGAGACATGGTACAGGGCGGAAGTGCGTAGGTGTATAATAGAGGGAGGGAGGTTAGATTCAGTGATCTGTAATCCTGAATCTTGGGAGGCCAATTTTCCTCCCCAATGTTCTCAAGTCAAGTTCCTTTGCTGCTTGAAAATCACCATACGTAAAGGGCTTGTATGTTGAGCTCTCAACCACAGCTTCCCCATCTGGAAACACAAAGTATCCAATTGACACTCTCTCTTTCTTCTTGTGGACCTTCACTCTGTGCTTTGCACTTACATACTTGTCATCACTCATAGCCTGCATCAATCACAATCACAACATCTCAAATCATCTCCCCAACTAGTTTCAATTCAATACATGTCTTTTCTACACATTTAAACTACCTCCTCTAATTAATATATAAACTAGCTCCGGCTGAAATTGAATATCAAGAAAATATATAGTACCTGCATCATGTCACCAATATTGACAATTAGAGTGTTGGGAATAGGCTTAGCATCAAGCCAGTCCCCGTCCTTGTAAACTTGGAGACCACCCACATCATCTTGGTGAAGTATTGAAAGAACCGAGCTATCGGTGTGTACATCAATGCCCCACATTTGATCCGCCATGGGGCAGCGGAGGTAGCGATACACACGCAAGAACCCAGTTGGCAGTGACAAATAAGAATCGGATTTCTTGGGAGAGAAGTTGAGGTCATCTGCCATTGTGCGGAATATTGCTTTGGCAAGTCTAGACTGATGGTTTCCATATTCTTGTAACAAACATCTTTATTGAAAAAGTCACAGATTCAAAAGAATATATAATAGCAATAGTCTTACAATTTATTCTAAAGGAGAGCAGAGGATTTTGATATTTCAATTCAATTATATTAATTATGTTGCAGGCTTACTAGCTAAGTCCAGAAAGAAAACATGAATAAATAGCTGCTGAAGCAAATTTATGCCCAATAGGAAGACACAACTTGTGGCCAACTTGATTATAAACATAAGAGTAAGACTATCAGATAGAGTGTTCGGACTTGGTTTGCGACAGGGTTCAGTCCAACTTGATTATACATGTTGAACACTCTTTACCCACACAAATTCTTGAGTCAATTATAAATTACTTAGATATTAACTATTATTCAGTTCATTTTAAATTTAAATTTGTTCAATTTAATTAAAGTTCATTCAATTTATGTTTACGTGGGTGAAATTTATATTTAAAAAGTTAAATTCAATTCAGATCAATTCAAATTTATTCAATTCAATTTAGTTCAAAATTTTCAGAAAATCCATCCAATTCAGTTTAGTTTAAATTTTCAGACAAATTGAACATAACCTTACAATTCAACTTCATACTTTGTCTTGAGAGTGCACACCTTGAATGCTTCCCCTACTTAAGCATTGTTTAGTCAACAGGTAACAAGCTCCTTAAGGTTATGTTCCTTGAATTCTGAACTAAACTAAATTTAACTAAAGTAAGTATAGATTTGAACTAGTCAAATTTAAATTTAGCTTGAACTGATTTGAACGAAGTTAAGTTGACAAAAATAGAACCTAAAAAATTCACAGTTCCATAATTGTGTTTGATTATAACCTGTTATTTGCCATGTCATAACTCATAATCAATCAATAACCATTGACACATTTAGTGATTATAGTACTGTTATCATCACTAATCATTAGTATACTTGGTTTTTTAAGATAAAACCTCAAATTTGATATATCATGTAATCCGACACTAGCTACCCAAAGTGATCGATTTTAGAGTATCATAATAATATAATATAAATCAAAGCAAATTATTGCAAATTCCCCACCAGACATAACAAGGCACACTTGAACATTGTAGCAAATCAACGAGTAATATAATAAAAACAAAAACAAAAAAGAAAGAAACCTGAATGATTGGAGCAATGGATCTTGATAATGGAAGTGATGAAGCAGAGGCAAAGGGACATCAAAGCCTTCCAACCAGTTAAGATTCTTGAGAGAGGGATCTGTATGCTGGTTTGCGTTTCCGGACATGGAAATGGCGGGGCTGCCCCAGAAGTAGAGTATGGGGTCCGTAAATGCGGTCCGTTTGGATTCAAAGCTCAACTTGAAAAGCTCGTTTGCAACTTGATGAAGCTGGGTGAACAGGTTTTCTGGAATCCCATGGTTGACTAGCCTGAACATTCCCCAATCCTTGCACACTTGACTCAGCTGTTTGGGGGTCATCAGCTCGAAATCTATCATGGGAAAACAATCTGATTCCGGGGAAACAGAATCAGATTTTGGGGAGTTTCTGGTGGGGCTTTCAGTTTCATTTCCCTGGTCAACGGTAGTGTCGTTTGGTCGGAGGAGGAACAATGGTGGGTAACTACTATCCAGATTCGTCATTTCATATACTATACTGCTACACTAGACTAGACTAGACTGCTAAATTGATTTATTGTTTGCTTCTTATTAAGCTCAATTACTCCCCCACAGTTCAACATTAGATCTCTTTTTTTTTTAACAGGAAATACTACTAATATTATAGCCGAAGTTTAAGTTACATCAAAAGTTCCCGGCTCAAGTACGTTGAGTACCGAGGAATCCATAGAACTAACCTGCCGAATAAACCTAGCCGATTTATCAAGTCTACTACCCTAGTAAGCCACAACGGGCAAATATCCCAAACAAACAGACGAAGAGAGTCTTGAACCTGAGCAATATTAAAACTACTTATACTATTACAACTGAAAATTTGAGCTGCAAGAGGATTGTCCGCTCCATGTTTAGCTAGAGCGTCTGCTACTGCATTAGCTTCACGAAAGATAAAGGTGATCTTGCAAGACTTAAACCCCTGGATTGTTCTGTGAGCCTCCTCCAGGATTTGCTTGTCTTTCCACATTGCTTGTTGACGCCTGCATAAACACATAAAAACATAGAGTGAATCAGTTTGGAGTTGCACAGCCTGAAAACCCAGCTGAGAAGCTAAATATAAGCCAGTTTTAGCGGCTATTAGTTCAGCGGTATTATTGCTAGCTAAGCCAATAAACCCTGCAGCAGCTCGAACAAAGTTACCAGTTTTGTTCCTGAGAATGCAACCAATCCCAGCCAAACCTGGATTCGACTTAGAAGATCCATTAGTGTTGATGATCACCTCCTTATCCATACAGGGAGTCCACTTAAAGGAAATAGTAGCAGGCTTAATACATAAACCTGGGAAAATTATTTTATGATCCTGAGAACTAGACCTATAAGCATAGAGAACCTCCTTATTGTTAAACTGTATGTGTTGCATAATATACTTGTTCCTAAAATTCCAAATGATCCAAGCATATCTAGCAACATCAACAGCAGTATTTTTGTCCACCTCAGTACCAAACACAGTTTGAAGTAAAGAGTGACATTTTTCAAGAGTTCTAGAGTTGAAAATAACTTCCCTACTCCATTTAAAAGCCCTGCATTCTAGAACCAGATGATCAATGGTTTCCACATGAGTAGCACAAAACACACATATATCACTATCCACAGTACCAAGAGTAAGAAGCCTAGAGAGAGTTGGCAGTTTATTGAGAATTCCCTGCCACAGAAAAATCTTGATTCTAGGCATAATTTGCATCTTCCATAGCCTCATCCATGGTAAATGAGGTCCCATAGCAAGCTGAAAAGTTTGCAGGTTGTAGCCTGATTTGACAGAAAAATCACCAGAAACACTGTGATTCCATTTAAACTCATCCTCCCCCCCCCCAGTAATAGGCACTCTCGACACAACTCCAACCAAAGTGGGAGGAAGAACTTCCAATAGTTTCTCTAAATTCCAGTTACCCTGACTAATCATTGTAGCAACAGTAATGGCAGGTGAAATACCCTCATTAAGGTGCATCTTAAGAGGTCCAAGGGAACACCAGTTATCATGCCAAAAGTTAACATTCTGACCATTACCAATTTTTCAAAAACCATTGCTTTTAAGAAAGTTCTTAGCAGAGATGACATGTTTCCAAAACCAACTATCCCCAGGATTAGCATCAGTTTCTCAAAAAGATTTATGAGCAAAATACTTATTCTTAAGAACCTTTGACTATAAGGAAGAAGGATTGCTAATCAGTCTCCAAGCTAACTTAGCCATAGAGGCCACATTAAGCCTAGTGAGATCTCTAATACCAAGACCTTCTAACTGTTTAGGCATACACACATATTTCCATGCAACCCTAGGTTTTTTCTTATCATTTCTAGAAGCATTCCCGAGGAAGTTATTACTCAGAGAGCTAAGCTTGTTGATGACAGACACAGGAATTTTACAGACAGGCATGTGATACACAGGTATGGAGTTAGTCACAGAGGCTATCAAAACACTCCTACCAGCCAAGAGAGAGAAATCTATTGTACCAGGCATCAATTTTCAGTCTAGTTTTAAAGATGAGATCAAGAAAGAAATCAGACTTTTTCCTACCCATGATGAAGGGTAACCCTAGATATTTATCCATCCTTTTATTAACAGCAACATTTAAAGTATCAGTGATATAGTGCTTCCAGTGGGGAGGGGTATTGGGACTGAAAAGGACTCTAGATTTTTCCCAGCATATGGCTTGACCAGCAGCATTCTCATACCAATCTAAGACTCTTTGGATAGTATTAATAGACCTCTTATTAGATTTACAAAAAACCATGCAGTCATCAGCAAAGCATAATATAGGTATAGCAACATTACCCTGGCTAGGATACAGGGGATCAAGATTTTTATGTAACACCTGTTTACACAACATATGCACAAGGAGCTCCTGACACAGAATAAACAAATAAGGAGACAGGGGATCTCCTTGCCTTATACCTCTTTGAGGAATCCAACCTTGGGATATATGACCATTAGCTCTAACTTTAAAAGAAGTGGTACTCACACATTGCATAATAAGATGGATGAACTTAGCAGGAAAATTGAATTTGACTAAGGCCATTTGCAAGAAATCCCAGTTAAATCTATCATAAGCCTTAGCAACATCTAATTTTAATCCCATATAGAACTGCTTACTTTTCCTCTTTTTGTTCATGGTGTGAAGCATTTCATGAGCAAGCATGATATTATCTCCTATACATCTTCCAGGTACAAAAGCATTTTGCATAGGAGAAACAAGAGTACCAAGAAGAGGTCTCATTCTATTAACCATTATCTTGGTAATGATTTTATAAAACACATTACACAAACTTATAGGCCTAAATTCAGTGACCCTCTTAGAATTCAATTTTTTAGGAATCACAGTTATGAGAGTTTCATTTAAATCAGGTTACATAATACCAGTTTGAAAGAAATCTTTAACCTGATTACATATAGTAGTACCTATAATACTCCAGTAAGATTTATAGAAGCCAGACCCCAGGCCATCAGGACCTGGAGATTTATCCTGGCCAATGGAACAAACTGCAAGCCAAATTTCCTTGTCAGAGACATGAGCCAGAAGACCATTCCATTGGTCTTCCTGCAGTTGAGGAGTGGTAAGAGTAGCAAAAGGAGTCAGACAAGAATCCTGCCTCCTACTCTGATTGAAATAGTGTTGTTGAAACATGGAAGCAATATTAACATGTTCCATAATCCATTGGTTATATATCTTCATTAAGTAAACCATGAATAAGATTTCTAGCATTTTTATGAGTAGCAAGAGCATGAAAATACTTAGAATTGCAATCCACACCATGTAACCAATTACATTTTGCTCTTTGGTTCCAAAAAGTTCTTTTCTGCATTAGAATGTCATTCATTTGGAGTTTGATATCATGTAATTGAGGCCCATACACCTGAGGATTAAGGTGCACCACTTCCTCAAGTTTTTCTAAACTTTTGTTAAGCATATTAAAATGATGAGTGAGGTGGTGCAGAGATTTGACTGGACATTTACCAACCTCATGAGCCAATTTACTGAAAAGAGCAGTGATACTAGTGTTATTATTAGCATTTCTATCCCAGAAACTAGTTAAACAGTTTTTAAAAGTAGGGTTGGAGTTCCAAGTGTTCTCATATCTAAACAATCTCTTAGGTTTAGTTGTGTTCACACAGTTATCAATTAAGATAGGCTTATGATCAGGCACAGAAGCAACAAGATGCCTGACAGTAGTAAAAGGAAAATTCCTAATCCACATATCATTTGCACAGGCCCTATCAAGCCTTTCACAAATATAACCACTAGTATATCTATTATAAGCCCAAGTAAAAGTAGAACCACAGAAACCAAGGTCCATAAGACCACAATCAGACAAACAATTAGCAAAAGCAGTCATTCTATGTATACTAGGATTTCTACCACCACATTTCTCATAATTAGCAAGCACACAATTGAAATCACCAGCAATTAACCATGGTCCAGAAATGGAAGAAGCAATGGATCTTAAATCATTCCATACCTGTTCTTGTCTAGCTGGATTAGGGTAGTTATAAACTGCAGAGAGAGTGATATCCAGTGGCCTCCTAGGCTCGATGATTCTGAAGCTTAATATTCTTTCTGTGACATCCTGGACAACCAAGTCCATCTCAGCTGCATTCCAGAACAGCCAGAACCCTCCTACTTGTGGAGTATTTGCTGCAGGAGGGAAGACCATCTTATTTGGGTAACCTACATTCACAAGCAAGGTGGCAGTCTCATTAAAACAAAGCCTTGTATCAAGTAGAACTGTGATCAAAGGCCTATGTTGAGTGATATATCCTCTAAGAACTTCAAGTAAGGCAGGGTCACCTCCACCCCTAACATTCCATATCAGAGCTTTCATTGATTGAGGTGTGATTATTGGGTACCAAACCCCTGGCTCCCTTGTCACCATCACTCCACCGTCTGCGCTTCCTATCGGTGTTGATGACACCGTTTGTACCTCCCCGTTTGCCCACGGAACTATATTTAGGAGGTGACGGAGCTCGTCCCCAGTCCTTAGGCGTGTTAGTGATGAGTAACATCGAATCGATATTACTCCACTTAGTCTTTCCCACTGAAATATTGTTGGTAACTGGTATAATGGCTGAATCCTGAATAGATTGGCCTCTATCCTTATCAGCATGTGATCCGATTCCTGGTCCCCTTGTGTCACTGCCCTCACCGCAACCGAAATTGTCCTTGTTCTTAGAGGATCCTGTGTTCCTGCCTCTGTTCTTTGATTCTGTATCCCTTGAGGCTGAGAACGAGATTGTGGTGCATTCCTCTGCACAGGCCTCCACTGGAGATTCTGACGTGGTGTTCCCAAGTTTGCTCTGCTTGTACCAATTCCTCCATTCGAATCGGAGGCCTTGGCGGCCTGACGTACCCATTGGTCATCATGTTCCTTATTGGAACTGGCGTCTCTCTGTATCCCCTTCTGTTGTTCAGATGCTCCTGCCTCGCCTGACTCTGTTGAATTAACGGGAGAGTTCTTGGCGGGAGAGGACTGTTCAACCTTGGGCTCTGCATCTGTCTCTGTTGTGCATTCCTGCTGATTGCCTCTCTCACAATGGATGCTGCTGTTGGAGTGCTGTTGTTTAATGGCACACGTACCTGGCCAATCATTATATAGTCCCTTTGCTGCAGAATCTGACCAGAGTTTTGTGCATGGCTCAAAAACCCGTTCTCCCTTATCATCGGTTGAGAATTTAACGATTCTCCACCTCCGGTGAGAGAGAAGGAGATAGAGTCTCCATCGATCCATCTGATGATCCCTGTGCTTGTTGGTTCCTCTCCCTTTGTTGTTCCTGGAACCATCTCAACGGAAGCCCCGACATTTTGCTGCAAAAAGTTAGAAGACGAAAGAGTTTTGTCTGTGTTTATGTGTGTAGAGTTTAGAGTGTTTTGCTGTGAAGTTTGCACTGTAACAAGGCTGGCTTGTTCTTTAACATTCCGTCCATTATCCTGCTTCTTGGATACAACACGATCACCACTATCAAGATTAGTGTTAATTGGTGCAGTAATGGCTTGTGATTTTTCCAAACTGCAGTTAGGCTTAGGCATAATGGTGTTTTGCCTTGAGCCACTCAGGCTATTACTGCAATTCTCCTCCTCATTTGCTACAAGGGCGGTGGGGCTAGGATTAATAGGGGATTTAGGCTGGGAGTTAGCTTCCAGTGGGGGATGTTTTTTATATTTTTTATTCTGCTTGCCATTATTAACAGAAATGGTAGTATTAGTACTATTTAGTTCAGAAATTACATCTCTATTCCCCTTAGCATTTTTCTTAGATAATTTAGGCTCGATTCCTTTAATTTGAAGAAGTAACACTTTATCACCCCTAACTTGTTTTTCAGTAACTTTAAAATTTTTCATATGATTATTATCCGACTTACTATTATCCTCACTAAACTTACCAATATCATTAATACCTTGTTGGACCATGGATTCTTCCTCAGTTGCACCATCATCCGGTTCCTTATACAATTGATCCAGGCCCAATTCAGAATCCAACATAGCAGCTTTAGTCTGGCTACTTTCGGCCCAATTAGAAGAAAACTCCACAGCCTTCTTTTGGTTTAGTGCACCATGCCGTGTCACCATATCCTGTGAACTAGGCTGACTGTCCTCTACGTGGTTTTCCAGCTGGTGAAATCTGTTTACCATTTGCAGAACAGTCCCTGAGGAATTGACATTTTGCCCCAACCGGTTTTGCCGCCCTTTTCCAGCTTCGCTCTGTTTTTCCGGTTGCTCTTGTGCGGTAGAACTGACGCCATTACCAGTAGTTCCTTGAATTGGTCTATGTTGTGACGTAGGCGGACTAACCTGGTTTGCCATGTTTTGTCGGCGACGGTTGAAAGGCTTCCTAACCACAACCTCCCATTCCCCACCTGTGCTCTATTCCTCCATAGATTGGTCAGCAGGAGAAGATGCCGGTTGTTTTTCCTTGCAGCTCTCCTTTGTGTGGCCAATTCTGCCGCAACCCATACAAAAATCCGTTTTGAGTTCGTATTTAATCGGTTGCATGAGGTTTCCAATTTGAATTTTTGGCGGCAATGGTTTAGCCGTGTCAAATTCCACACACAATCTAGCAAAACGTTCTCGCGTAATTTCCACTGTATGTCCATCCATCTTGATAGGCGTTCCCAGTGCCGTGCCAATCTTTAATAAAGCTTGCGAGTTATAGAGTTCCAGAGGGAGGTTTGGCAGCTGGATCTAAATAGCCATGTTCTCCAATAACCCTTGATGAAGAACATAGTGTGGCCTCCATCTTTGAATAACAAGATAGTGATCAAAGATGAACCAAGGTCCACCTGCTACCACCATCATATAGTCATCATCATACCTGAATTTCACCACATATTCTCCTTTCATAAGATCAATAACCTCAATATCATTCTTTAGCCGCCACAGGCCCTTCAAATGCTTCTGAATATTAGGAATGGAGCGTTGGATTCCAACAGATTGGATGATGATTGCCCTATTCCAGGGGTCGCAGAAATCCTGCCAATCCGAGCTGGTGAACTGCACAAATGGAATAGCAGGATCTTTTTGAACCGCCTCCATTGTAACCTCACTAACCTTAGATTTGTCAATATGGTTGATCCAGGAGTCAAAATATTTATGCTTTGATACTCCTGCAAGTTTATCACGATAAGACAAACGAACTGGTGCTGCAGTAGCCTGATCTTCTTGGTGGCCTGCTGGAACATCCTCCATATCCACATCTTGCCTGGCCGCCTCCTGGTTAAGACCCTCTAAGGGTGGTGGAGGTGTGGGCGGTTTTCCGGTGGTATTAGCTTGTGTATTTTTGGAAATAAGTTGGTGAAACGGGAGCATTTTTCAATTCGCGTTTTTTTTACATTAGATCTCATTAATTACTCTAATTAAAATTTATCTAAATCATCGTCATAACTTACTCTATGAAGTATGAACTAATCTATTAAACTGATCGAATGCCTTATTGGAGTGGCAACCTGAAGGAACCTGATTTCATCAGACAGATTGGTGATGTTAAGAGTGTGTCTCCCCAAGCTGAATTCATCTATGGGACACAATTTTGGTGGCTTCGACCTGAGAGGTTCATCACATCAGCAAGGTTTCCAAAGGCAGTTACTCAGAGCATGCTGGAAATTGGTATACTCGATGACCCTGATCATGCAGTACTATGGCAGGCTAAGGCTGACTTTGAAGTACAAGTCCGAAGCAGGAAGAAGATGCCAAGGATAGACTGGTCAAAGAGAAACAAGAAAGACTGGGTTATAAAAGAGCTTTTTGAAGCAACCAAGCATATAACGGAGAAGAACAAGTCCAAAGGCGTGCTGAAATATATAAGAATGGGCTTCTCTGAAGCTGAATA
>JAYMSL010002568.1:0-14016 GCA_036897195.1 Plantago coronopus | reverse complement strand
TTTTTTTTTTGGAAACGGCAAAAATTTTCATTAATAAAGTAGAGCATAAGAAATGCTCGAAAAAATTACATGACAATACCAGACCTACCCTACATCTGTACCACATCTACACCAACACCTGAACCACGACTCCAACTACACCTCAGCCAACCTGAACCACGACTTCAACTACACCTCAGCCAACCTCTGAACCACGACTTCACTTCACCAACACCTGAACCACGACTTGCACTTAAACCATTACCTACATCTGAACCAGATTTGCACCTGACCACGACTTCACCAACACCTGCATGATGAAGCAACTTGTTATAATTAGATAATAAACTACTAATGTACTACTTATAATTCCTTCGTCCCATGACAATCTTTCCTGGTTCTCTTCAACAAAATAAGTGAAAATGGAAGCTTTGCCTGGGACTACTAAAACGGCAAGTGGGAATTTTTTACGGGACAGAGTATGTACTTGGGTTTAAATGGATAGGTGGTATACCCTCTATAGATAGTCATGCAAAATCAGTCTTTCTGCCTGTTATAAAGAAAAGGAGTGAAAATAATTTTCTGCAACGTAAGAATGTGGGCTATGCAAGATGAATTTATGTTATGTGTAGTCATTGTCTGGTTTAAACTTCAAAAAATCCTGTTTGAATTGTCAACTCATTTTTGCCTATTTAAAAGGCCATTTAACCATTTTGGAAACTACAACAAAATTGCTCAAAGGAAAAGAAGATGGCAATAACCAGTATCATTTCAAAATTAACGATCATGTTTGTTTTGCTGTACAGTGGCTGGGCAGCTGCGGACGAACAAGTGGTTACACTATGTAAGGACAGGGAGAGGGAAGCGCTTCTAACTGTCAACCAAGGCTTTAATTCTTCCTGGGGAACTAACGACGAGAAAGAATGCTGCAATTGGAAGGGTGTGTCTTGCGACGAATATACAGGACATGTTACACGCCTCTATCTTGACCAGGTAACTGGTGAGATTACAGCATTGCTTAACTTGCATCGTTTAAATTGGTTGACCTTAAGTGCCATGGATTTTGGAGGGAATACAATTCCTGAAGAAATTGGTTCCCTTGTGACACTAGAATACCTGGATCTCACAGCTAATAATTTTTCCGGTGATGTTCCCTATCAACTGGGAAACCTAACCAACTTGACAGAACTTCATCTTCGCAATAACCGTCTAACATCCAAGGACCTCACTTGGCTTTCCAATCTCGCTTTGTTATCTATTCTCGATTTGTCCACAAATCAATTTCAAGGAACACTTTCATGTTTGTCCAATCTCTCTTTGTTAGCCAACATCGATTTGTCTCATAATCAATTTGGAGGACCACTTTCGTGGCTGTCTAATCTCACACAGCTATCCTACGTCAGTATGTCTGACAATCAATTTGAAGGACCATTTCCAGACCTCAAAGCTTTAGTTCCTTCTTTGTCATATCTGTATCTCTATAATAACAAGCTTACAGGTAAAATTCCTACATACATTGGCCAATGTGCAAACCTTGTATTTATAGATATTTCCCACAATCACCTAGAAGGCACCATCTCTGATGTTCATTTCACAAAACTAAAGAACTTATTATATCTTGATTTTTCTTTCAATTCACTAGCTATAGACTTCCCTCCCAACTGGACTGCCCCTTTTCAATTGGATTACATAATCCTAGCGGGTTGCAATATAGGGCCGGGTTTCCCCTCATGGCTTCAAAATAGGACTGGTTTTCAAAGCCTTGATCTCTCTTGTGCTGGTATTTCAGATGAAGTCCCTAGCTGGTTTTGGAATATTTCTGATCAAATTAGATACCTAAACGTCTCTCACAACAGTTTGAGTGGCTTCATTCCTGATTTTTCACTAAGTTTAGAGAGCATTGGTGGTCTATATCCGTTACGTACAATAGATTTTAGCTTCAATAACTTCTCAGGTCCCCTACCAACATTTACAACCAACACTTTGTTATTAGATCTTTCCAACAATATGTTCAGTGGGCCAATTCAATCAATGTTCAGAGTCCACTATGATTATCTGCAATTACTTGACCTCTCATTTAATCAGCTTTCGGGAAACCTTTCCAACTCTATTGGGAATATGCAGAACCTATCCATCCTCAATTTAGCCGAAAATAAGTTTGATGGTCATATACCACCTAGTCTAGGATCTCTTGGTGGCCTCCGAACTTTGATATTACGTAACAATAAGTTTACTGGAGAGTTGCCCTCTGTCTTGAGAAGATGTCGAAGTTTACAGTTGGTTGATTGTGGAGGAAATGAATTAACTGGGAAAGTCGCTACATGGATGGGGTCGCTTAGTAGTCTTGTCTTTCTCATCCTTGGTCAGAATAATTTTCATGGAAAGATCCCTTCAGAAATTTGCCGTCTCTCACAGATTCAAGTTCTAGACCTCTCACACAACAACATATCCGGAAGAATCCCACAATGTTTTCAGAATTTCACTTCCTTGATTCGAAACAATGGCTCAACTGATGTTGGAAGCGTGACGCTATCACAGTATTCTGCATGGCAAGGGAAGTCTGTTCTTTCCGCTAGTGTCTATATTAACAACGGGATAGTTAGGTGGAAAAGGCATCTGTCAGAGTACAAGAACACGCTGGGACTTCTCAAACTCATAGATCTTTCAAGCAACAACTTAGTGGGAAACATGCCCCAGGAGATCTCCCAGTTGGCTGGATTAATATCTTTGAATCTGTCTCAAAATCATTTAACGGGAAACATAATTTCAGAGATTGGTCACATGAAAATGTTAGAGAGTCTTGATCTGTCTAGAAACAAACTCTCAGGTGTGATTCCATCTGGTCTAGCAGAATTACATGGTCTGGCCCTCTTGGATTTGTCAAGCAACAATTTGTCTGGTGAAATTCCAAAGAGTACTCAGTTACAGAGCTTCGATACATCTGCCTATGCTGGAAATTTGGAGCTCTGCGGCCCCCCTCTGCCAAATTGCCGTGGGGATGACTCTATGCTGCCACCTGCTGCTGCTGGAGGAAATCAGGGGGAAATGGATGATGAGAAAGATGGCAGGTTCAGTACTTTTATTGACTCTCTACGTGAGGAATATTTCATTTCACCAATACTGGGCTATGTTGTTGGGTTTTGGGTTACTGTCGGTCCTTTGTTAATGAAAAGATCATGGAGAAATGCCTACTTTGGCTAATAAAGCAAGATCAGAGATTGGTTCTAGGTCACGGTATTATTTAGGACCATGCTCATCAGGTACATGTTCTTGTGAATTTGTTTATGCATAGTTAGTTCAGCATGCATAGCTATTGTGTACATGTGAGGTCAGTAATATCAGGTTTTGTTATATTCATACGCGTTAATCTTAGTCCTTTCTGCACATGAATGCAGGTACATGAAGAGCAGGGATTAGAAAACCAGTTCACAGACCAGGACACCAGCTTTTTTAAGTTTTCTGTTTTTTTTTCCGTATGCTTGCGGTCTAGGTGAACAAGAATTTGTAAGCTAATGTGATCTAATGAATTTTGTGGCATGTTATAAATTATGAATTATGTAGCATGTAATAAACTATGAATTATGTGGGGTTTAATACTGATCAAGTCTACATGCTCATCAGTCAGATTTCTTAGCTTTCTTACTATATAGCACGTTCGGGATTTTGTTTATGCATCGCTAATCTAAAGTTAGAACAACATCATCATTGTACCTGAAGTTTAGGTATGTAAGTTACTAAGTACTAGGAACCTTACATCTCTGAAATCTATTCATCTTCAGTAGGAAAGTTCTTGTTTTAAAAACAGAACAGAACTAAAGAATATACATACATATCTGCATCATACCCTTTCATTCAGAATACTCTGTTCGCACAGCTTACCCTGAGATGTGTCGTTAGAGAACCCATCATCGTCACACTTAATGTATGGTTGTCTACAGGCAAGACAGACACATTCTCATGATCTCATCCTTCGTAAAAAATCGTATGTGAAAACAGCGAGGCAGACGAGGCAAATGGTGGACTTATAGCCATTGTCTCATTTTGAGCCATGCATGCAAAATTAGTCTTCACTTCATCTTGTCTGGTTTACCTCAAAAGTCATGTGTAGCTGTTAAGGGCTCCCTTATCTCTTGACCAATCTAAATTTCTCAGAAACTCCATACCCATCTTTATCCTTTGGGACCCCTTATCCTTTTTAAGCTCCAGTCCTCAGAACATTACATATATTCCACTGGAAAAATATAACAAAATGGATACAAATTCTGTTCTTAAGCTCATAAAATTCATGATCATCTTTGTTTTCCTGAGCAACGAAAGAAAATAATATTTTCTATTTATCGACAATAGGCCGGATTTTAAAGTTGTATTAAAGTTGTTCAAAGGATCAAATAAAATGTTATGTTCTGGAAAGTTATATATATGATATCATATATCAAAGTGTGTCAAGATTCAAGAATATTAATATTAATATTTGTTTGGCAATTGAAGAATAAATATTGATTTCGAACCAAATAGCAAAATTCTGGAACCAGATGTAACTGTAGATCTAACAAGAATGATGGCGCAATTAGATAAAACTGAAGGGCGTATAGGAAAAAAGTGACTTATTTGCAAATTTGGAAAAGAACGACGTCGTATGCAATCAGAATTTCCCAAATCTGTGAGAAAATTGAAATCGAAAATGGGAGCCCTAAATCCCAAATCACAAATCCATGAATAACTGTTCATCTAGATTCCAAGATTTGAATCTGAAAGAATCCCTCGCCAAAACATACTAGTTATCATTAGCCTACGAAGAATTGAGCTTTCTTCTGAGGAATGCTTACTCGAATTTTCCACTCAATTACTACAAGTCTTGGTCAATTCCAGAGCTGAAATGGTATATATGCATGTGTTTACTTGACTTGTAAAGTGAACTCATTGAGCATACAGCTGAGATGGTTATTATCTTGTGATTTGATTTTTCTAGGATGCAAATGCAATCGGCAATTTCAGCTGCTATTTCGCTTCTGCAAAGCACGGAATTCACTTACTTAGCATAAGCAGGACTGCAGGAGAAGTTGTTGGCAGTAAAGAAGTATGAGCAATGAGCATGCTATTGTCGCGAGTAAGCGGGAATCGAAAGCTGATCAAGAAAGAACAAGGTTTCTGATCTCTCTCTTTGTTTTCTGCATGTAAAGGTCGAGAAACTTGTGGCGCTTGTGATTTGATTTTTCTAGCTTGTAAGTGTCCATAGTCCATACACAATTCAAATCATTTAAGAGAGGGCAGTTCTCTATTATCTTTGAATCTGGCACTGCAAGCTTGGACTTAGTCTTGAGTCAAGTCATGTGGTGTAGCAATGCTAGCTACAGGCCGGTGGTTGCTGGACCAGTTATGTGAATTTAATCAATTTTGAGGATAAATGATATAGCAATATGACAGTTAGATGTGTCACATAAGCCATTGGATCACTACGCGAGGCTGCCCTGTATCAAAGGCCTTTAGATTCACATTAGCCCAACATGTCGCATAGTCCATCGAATTACGATAGGGCTATATATGTTCCTTACCATCGATAAGTTGTGTGATTACACCTTATTGGTATTCCTTGTTGATAAAATCATGCTTAAGAACAGATCAGCTTCTTATGAAGTTTCCTGGAGTAGAACATTTATCTGATGGGTCATGGGAGAAAGAAAATCGAGATTGAATAAGTTGTTAAGTTTCTGAATCTTTTCATTTTCGTTCTGTTCTGAACTGATCATGAATTATATTAATTCAGGATTTTGTCTTTCACATACACCAGACAGAGCTAACTGTGAGAGTTCAATAAATCGAAGATTAGCAGAAGAAATGAAGATCGAATGGAATGACAATAAACTTATGGTTACAAGTGCGTTCTCTGTAACTGTAAGGAACAAGAGTAACTTCTATTGGCTGAAGTCCAACTACTTAAGTCAAATAAGCAGTAAGGAACAAGAGGATCGGATAATCAAAACGGTATTTTGAGCTCATTTATGCCACTTCGTCGATAATTTGTTGAATATCAGTTTGCTTCAGTAAAAGTTTGAATTCTTGGAAATAGAGTAATTGATCAGCCAAGATTCCTGGACTACTAGCTATCTGCAGGAGCGAAGCTAGAATTCAGTATGCATTGACTTGGCTTGGAACTGAATGGAGTCATATTAATTCTAACTTAGAATCTGGGCACTGCAATTAATTGTACTAGACTTTTTCTTGAGTCAAGTTATTGTCAGGTGGCCTCAAAGACAAAGTCATGTGGTCTGGAAATGATGGCAATAATGACCATGGAGATGAAGGTACTTTCACAACCTTCCGATCTTTGGATCTGGAATATTTCATTTCGCTCGTGTTGGGGTACGTTGGATTCTGTTTTCTCGTCAGCCCATCAGGGAGAACTGCGTACTATGACTGATTGAGTAATATCTATGATTGGAAATGGTATGCATGCATGCGTCGTTTACTTGATATGAGAAGTAAACTCATGGTTGTTTTCTTGTGGTTTGATTTTTCTAGCCTGTAATTTCGGACATGACAAAAAGTCAAAAACCTAAAATTTGTTGAATATAGACATAATACTTCTTGCCTAATTGAAGACTTATAAATTTGTCATCAATGTTCACTCCAAGATATTTGTCTGCAGATGTGGTTGTGGTTGGTTGTCGAGTCACATAATAGTATCTTTCATGACCTCAAAGTCTCGAAATTTTCCCACTCTTCGCATTTTTGTTTTTGTTTTTTGTGTTTATAGACAACATAGTATATAAGTGTCCATACACAATTCAAATCATTTGCTACTATCGTTTTGTGCCTTCATTTCATCTTTCATCACAACAACAAATTGAAAAAATGTTGGATACTGAAAGAAATTCTAGTGTTCTTAAGTTGTTAAAATTCATGCAAATATTTTGTTTGTTGTGCGCTGGAAATGATTTTCTACTCACTTGTTCAGGGGCAGTTGAGGATCAACAAGTGGCTATCATGTGTAAACCCAAGGAGAGGGAAGCTCTTCTCACTCTCAAGCAAGGCCTTGAAATTATGGATACATATGGCACCAATCTCTCAACATGGGGACGTACTTCTAAGGACACGGATAACATTGATTGCTGTGATTGGCACCGGCCATATAATTGGCCTCGATCTATCTTATTTAAGAGGTGAGATTTCCCCAGCCTTGCTCGAGTTGCGTCATTTAAATACGTTGGACCTTTCTGGGAATGATTTCAGCGCGAGTAGAATCCCTGAATTCATTGGTTCTCTCGTTAGTTTAGAATACCTTCACATTAGCTCTAGTAACTTTTCTGGTGATGTGCCCTATCAACTGGGAAACCTAACTAAGTTGAGAGAACTTCATCTTTCTGATAACTATATAACATCCAAGGACCTAACTTGGCTTTCTAATCTCACTCTGTTGTCTAGCCTCGATCTGTCAGGGAATCAATTAGAAGTCCCATTTCCATTGTTGTCTAACCTCATTCAGTTATCTTCCCTCGATTTGTCAGTCAACCAATTTCATGGACCAGTTTCATGGCTTTCTAATCTTTCTTCGTTATCTACCCTTGATTTGCACAATAATAGATTTGGTGGAGAAATTTCTTGGCTTTCCGATCTCACTCTGTTAACCTCCGCGTATTTGGCCCATAATAAATTTGAAGGAGCAATTCCAGACCTCAACCCAGTCTCTTCATTGATGGTATTAGTTCTTAACGGTAATAATCTCACAGGCCAACTTCCTGAAAGCATTGGCCAACTTTCAGAACTTGAAGTTCTCGATATTTCTTCCAACTCCCTAGAAGGCACAATCTCCGAGATCCATTTCTTGAAACTCCATAACTTGGGATCTATTGATTTATCTTTCAATTCACTGGCTTTGAACTTTAGTCCTGACTGGATTCCCCCTTTCCATTTGGATTATATATATCTGGCGCATTGCAAAGTAGGGCCTCGTTTTCCACCATGGATTAAATCTCAGCCTTTTTATTATGAACTTGATCTCTCTTCTGCTGGTATAACAGACGAAGCTCCTGTATGGTTGTGGAACTTGTCTGTTGTAGCAGATTCTTTGAATCTCTCCTATAACCAGATTAGTGGCTCAATTCCAGATTTATCATCCATGGATAATCCTCCAAGAATTATAGATATTCGGTCAAATAATTTCTCGGGACCCCTCCCATTTCTTCATGGCAACTGTGCTCTGATGCAGTTCTCCAGAAACATGTTTAAAGGATCAATTGGATCATTATGCAAGATCAATTATGACCACTTGGATGTACTTGACCTTTCATACAATGAGTTATCCGGAGAGATTCCTAGCTGTTGGAACAACATGACCAAATTACAGATTCTCAACTTGGCTGACAATTTCTTTTACGGTCACCTTCCACATAACCTGGGTGTCCTTAGTCGACTTCAGTCATTGCAGTTTCGCAATAATAATATTACAGGTGAGTTGCCCTTTACTCTGAAGAATTGCACAGAGCTCCAATTGATTGATGGTGCTGGAAACGGGCTAACAGGATATGTTCCAGCATGGATGGGGATGTTTATGAAACTCACATTTGTTAGGCTTCACAAGAATAACTTACGCGGAAGCATCCCCCTAGATGTTTGTCGTCTCACATCTATTCAAGTACTGGACCTCTCCGAGAACAATATGTCAGGAGCAATTCCACCATGCTTTAATAATTTCACTTCTCTCCTGAGCAACAACTCACCTGCTGGTCTGATCTTTATTGGGAACGAGAGCGGTACTACTTTTACTGAGGAGTCAACTGTCGGATGGAAACGTCAGGATTCAGTGTATAAGAGTACTGCACTGCAATTTCTCAAAGTCATTGATCTTTCAAGCAACAGTTTCGTAGGAAACATTCCTGAAGAAGTTTTCCTTTTAGGTGGATTGGTTTCTCTAAATCTATCACGAAACCATTTGACGGGGAATATAAATCCAGGCATTGGTCAAATGAAGATGCTAGAGATTCTTGATCTATCTCGAAACGAGCTCTCGGGTGTGATTCCAACTGGTCTTGCAGAATTACATTTTTTAGCTGTCTTGGACTTGTCAACCAATAATTTGTCTGGTAAAGTTCCAAAGAGTACTCAGTTACAGAGCTTTGACACTTCTGCTTATGCTGGAAATAAGGATCTCTGCGGCCTCCCTCTCCCAAATTGCCATGGAGACGACTCTACGGTACCACCTGCTGCTACACTAGGAAATCAGGGGAGTATGAATGATGATAAAGATGAGGGGTTCAATTTCATTGACTCTCTACGCGAGGAATATTTCATTTCAGCAATACTGGGCTTTGTTGTTGGGTTTTGGGTTATCGTTGGTCCTTTGTTGTTCAAGAGATCATGGAGAAACACCTACTATGGTTACTTGAGCAAGATGGTAGATTGGCTCTACGTGACGGCAACAATATCCACCACAAGGCTCATCAGGTAAATTTCCTTGTTTTCTTACCATATATAGCATCTAGGATTTCTTTATCCGTTGCTAATTAATCTTAGAACAGCATGATCATCATGCCTGAAGTTTAGGTATGTTATCGTAGATAAGATCATAAATATGCTTAGATGGTTCAACATTTTTCCATCTGCCTGTAGTTCTTGTTTAATCACACATTTTTTTTGGGCTTATGTGGTTTCTGCTGATGCACAAGTATTTCACCCATGTAATATGCTGATGCAAGTTTTTTTTCGAAACAAATTATCAATTATGTTAGTTATATGCGATTCACTTTTCCAATGTCATTGGTGCTGATTAATGCAGGTACATGAAGAGCAAGATATAGAAAACCGGTTCCCAGCTGGGAGCGTTGGATGTACACAATCTGTTTTCTACGTATCGCCTTGTGTTCTATTTCTGTTAAAGTTGTTCAGCTCTGGAAACCTATGTATACAAGTGTGTCTATAATCACTGGTTTGCTATTTGTATCAGCTCATTAATTTGATATCTCCAACTAGACCAAAATTATGATGTTTTGTAATAACCTTAAGTTCATTTTTCTTTTTGAGAATGTTGAAAGTATATTCAAACGAAAAGCCGAAACCTGTTACTGTTTGAGCTTGAAAAGGTCAAATTCTTTTCTCAAAAAGAAAAAAAAAGATTGAAATTCGTCATTTTCGCAGTTTCTGGTTGTCCAAACATGAGTTGTCATTCATAAGGCCAATGGACTTCAAATCATTATTCAAACATCTGACCTACTGATTGATTGAAATGGACTTCAAGACTTGGCAGGTAGATGTAGCTTTCTGTCAATTTTTCAAGAAAATTATAATATAATAAAACAAGATAATATCCATGGATTCTACATTCCTCTTAGCTTTGACAAAAGGATCAAATTGGACTTCAATCATCATATCCATTTCTAAAAGGCCTATTGGGATACTTCTTGTTGTTCACATCTCTACCAAAGATGGGAAAGATCTATGACAACTGGGGGAAGCTAGTTGGAGCTGTCATGGATAGAGAGCTCTTGAGGAAACTGAGTTTAGAATCAGAGTCTTCAAGCACAGTATCCTCTGATTCAGAATATAGTTCTTCTGCTTCGAGTTATCGGTACGATGATACGTATTTTACACCATCCCCAGCTCCACTGCACCCTGATGAGCTGAGGTTTAAGCTCGAACAAATCACGAAAGATGGCGCTAAGGTTCTGCCTGGAAGAAAAAATCTATGGAAGGGCTTCTCAATGTTTGTAAGTAACACCTGCTTTATTTTGCTTGATTTTCTTGAAAAATTTGTTTTTGAAAACCATCTCAATTTCTATCAGAAATAACAGAAGTAAGACTTTTCTCATGCTGATTGTCTTGGATTTTTTACTCTGGAGCAGAGAGATTTGCTGTCCTCCAAGAAGGATAAAAGAAAATCGGAACGGACACCCAAATGGGTTAATGGACAGAGAACATTTCATGGATATGAGCCAGTAAAAAGTTACAGCTTGGGAAACAGATCTGAAGTAGCAGAAGAGGCCAAAAAGACTGAGCTTGAAAGGTCAGTGTTTTCATTAAATTCTCTACGATTTCGAACTTATAGACGAATTTGCTAATTTGTTATGTTATGCTGTTTTGATTATCAATATGCAGGCTACAAGAGCTGTATACACTTAAGGGTCACATTGAGGCACTTGTCAGAACAAAAGGCCTTGATGGTGATTCATTTAATCATTATTATACAGTTTGAGGAACAGATTAGACTCTGTTTCAGGGAAATACTGGGATCAGCTTATATTGTAGTAAAATCGCAACGGTTGTAGATAACGTTTCTTTGTTGTCATCATGAATTTGGATTGCCTATTGACAGGGTATAGTGCTTGTGATTATGTCGTAGAAACTGATATTTACTTGATTTCGAGACGAAGGTGCATGAGGTTAGTACAAGTGCAGGTTTGTGTTATTTCATATCAGGTTAAGCTGTTTGAAACTTGTCTGAGTTCAGAAGGTTGAAAGCTTGTCAATCTCAGATAAGTACGGTAAATGTATTTGACAAAGAAAGATTGAGGAAAATTGGATGCTAATGCCCTGAGACTTGCAGAATGTGTGATGGAACGGAAGCCTATTGGCAAAGCTTTGCCAACTAGGAGAAGAAACACGTGGAAAGTCCTATCGATCTTCGTAAGACTGGTTCGAAACAACGCATATATAATATTAGGCTAATGTTTTTCTGCAGGCTTTGTGTCTTCATGCTTGTATGTCCTTTTTATGATTAGAATCAATGTTGCTACTAGCGAGACAGAAACAAAACATGAACAAGCTAGAAATCAGAGAACATTTGCTGGCTATGGAGCGGTGACGAATAGCAGTTCAGGAGAAGTTTCTCCAGTGGCAGAACAGGTTAATTAACAGGAAAGCATACAAGTCTCATGTTTTCATAGGTTCGTTTCCAAAATTTATCATTAGCATGGATTTCTCACGTTGAATTCGTGTATATCAGTAATTAAGCGTTGTTCTTTTCATATCAGACATTGTAGGCTGGCAACAAGAACGACGTCAACTTGAGAGAAATATCGAGACACTTGTCAGAGGAAAAAAAATTTGACAATCATACTTGTTAATCTATCCCACTTCGCGTGTGAGGAAATCATAGGCTCGGCATATATGTTTTGATAATCTTCTCTCCTGAAATAATCGAGATTCCAATATTTGAATTTGAATGAATCCCTCGCCAAAAGATGAGCTTGAGCTTGAGCTTGTATTCTGTATAGTAATGCAATTTCAGTAGTCTTTTTGTCAAATTAATTTTCTGCAGTGGAGGAGTGGGGCTGCGCAAAATCAATTGTCTCCTCAGTGCAGTCACTATCTGGTTAACTCTTTTTGAATTTTCAACTTTCTTTATCGATCCTACTAGACCTAACCCGCGATGACACGGCCTAGTTTTATTTTAATATACCACATATTGGTACACAATGCTAAGTAATCAAGTTGGTAACTAAGTGTTATATTCTGTGTTCATATAATACTTCGGCCGAAAAGAGGCGAAGTTGAGGGTTGCGCAAAGCCGACGGGTCAATCTGCGATGCCACCTAAAAAGAATGTAGTCATAGCCCAACTTTCTTTATCCTATTAAAGGCCATTTAACAAAGGAAACTTCAACTGTACTGAATCCTTCCTTAGCCTTTATTCCTTCTACCCTTAATTTAGAAAACCAGATTGCTCCAAAAAAAAAAGAAAGAAAGATGGATATCACCATCAAAATCTTAAAATTAATGATCATGTTTTGTTTTGTTTTGTTTGGTTTGGTTGTTCAGTGGGAATATGTTTATCTAATTACTTCAGGGGCAGCTGCGGGCGAACAAGTGGTCACATTATGTAAGGACGGAGAGAGGGAAGCCCTTTTAACTGAAGACGAGAATGAATGCTGCAATTTAGTATATGATAGTTATGAATGTTGAATAGAATGCGTATATTTATCCCCAATTCAATTGTACATATATATATACTTTCACCATGGACAGAAGATAAGCTACTTCCCCATCCATGAATGTTGGCTATGAATGAACTACAAAATTGACCAGCAATGGCAGATTGGCCATGACTGTTCATATATAAGAAGCTTCAAAGCTTCAATGAAATCTTTTTTTTTCAACATGAAATTGACCAGCAATGGCAAATTTTTTGCAAGAAAATTGATGGTGTAGTGTTTTTAATGTGATTTTTTCCAAAGACTAGCTTGAGGTGGTTTTCCCTAAAAATTAGATTAAGATTAGTTCTCAATCAAAATCAAGGTTGACAGAAAATGTAAACCTTATTCTACTTCTCTGGAATAGGGGACTTTGTCATGAGTAAAGTAATTAGGATTTAGGAGTTATAAGGTGCCCCAGTGATAAATAAACTGGAATAGCGATTAGAGAGGTCGGGGTTTTGAACCCTGACGGAAAAGAAAAAAAAGAAACGAGTGAAGTAATTGTCCACTATCCTCAAACTTATGTATTGTAGATAGCATTTTTCTGGTTTGGAATGCTTCACTTTTTATCTTAGAATCTGGCCTTGCAAAACTCAACTTTCTTGACTGAATTAAGTTGTCTGGTTGCTCAAAGGCATGTGGTCTAGATAGCATATCCACAGCTCTCTGTTATCCATGCATCAAACTTTTATCAGTCTTATATATAATGACTATTTGGCAATCCAAGGAAGCACCAAACATTCCTACAAAGTACAACACTACGACAGCAACAATCAAAAATGTTAATGGTGATCACAAAATTGATATGCATGTTTGTTTTGTTATGCATTGGAACTAATTTTCAAGTTACTTGTACAGGAGCACAAGTCATCTTGTGTAGAGATAATGAGAAGGATGCACTTCTCACTCTCAAACAAGGCCTTACGCGTATGTTTGACGATGGTAGTGGGGATGTCACGTGGGGAACTAGTGCCTACAAAGAATACAACATGGAATGCTGCAATTGGGATGGTGTGACTTGCAGCAACAAGACCGGCCATGTAATTTCCCTCGAGCTATCTTATTTCAGAGGTGAGATTTCCCCAGCCTTGTTTCAGCTGCATCATTTAAATAGTTTGGCCCTTCATTGGAAT
>JAYMSL010002567.1:0-14016 GCA_036897195.1 Plantago coronopus | reverse complement strand
AGCAGTATAGCTATCCACTTTTATAGGATTACCCAAAAATTTGCCAATTTTAAATAACGCCTCTTTGTCAAACAAAAAAATCGGCAATTTTTCCAATGAAACCCAAATAGGAACTATATGGGGATTCAGCTACCAGAGAAAATAAAGGGCTCCATTTAAAAAATCTCATAGGCGCAGCCCCTACAGTAGGATTCTCAAGCAACCACAAAGTTTCATAATCTTCTTCTAATGACAAACGAATAGCTACATGCCTTTTATCCATAAAACTTACTGTGAATGGAGCTTTCAATTTCAAGTTTTTCAGCATCTTGGTAACTTCATAGATCTTCGGAATACCATAGGAAAACTTACCCACCATCGTTTTTGCAAAAGGCACAGCTAGCTTACCGACTTCCATCTCCGAGAACGAAATCGTCGGCATACCATTGAAGGATGACTGAGGTTTAGGTTCCACAACCTTTCGAGCTGCATCCATAGACCCAAATAGCAAATTGGAGACATGTTTGGCCCCATTGTTGTTGACTATACGAACAAAAGATTGCTGGGAAGCAGAATCAGCCAGAAAAGCCTCCGGAGATGGAGGAACAGTAACCGGCCGGGATGGAGAAGAGGGATGATTGCTCGATGCCGGTTGAACCGTCGCATCAGGAGCGGCCAAAGGGAGGGATGGAGGAGAGTTAGCCGGAGCAGGAAAATCCGCAGCCGCAGAGGGCGAAGGCGAAGAGATCTGGGGACGAGATCTAGGAGATCCCGCCGCCAGGAGACTCGAAGGAAGGGGATAGGATAGAGCCATAACCAAGGAAGAAAAGAGGCTAGGACGAGACAGGCGGCGCCGAGGAAGGAAGACGCGGAGACGAAGGAGAAAGGGCCATCAGAGAGGAAGCGGGAGAAGAAAGGAAGGATAGAAGGCAGCGCGGAGCTGCCGCCGGCGAGCAGGTCTGATGATTACGTAATCATGGCAAGATTTGGAGGAGGAGGAGGAGGAGGAAAGGTTAAGGCGGTGGGTGAGGTTACCGGAAAAGGGGAAGGAAAAAAATAGAGAGAGGAGGGAGCGAACTGTAGAGAGAGGGGAGGGAGCGAATTGTGAGCCAAGTTCAAAAGAAATCAAGATTAAAAAAAACTGTTGTTGGTTGACACTCTTAGAAAGCTTGTAATGAAACGTAGGGAATAATTTTTAAGGTTTGGTTTTATTAGACCAAGTTCAATAATTAATACTTCGTAATTCTGCCGTCCAGATAAGTCTATCAACGAAAATTTGGGCGTCTCCGCGTATGTCTGTTGTATTGAAATGGAACAATATCTTTATGGAACTATTGTCTGCGGGCAGACCCAGAATCAGTGATATTAAGTGCTTTACTTTTAGTGACCATCTGATTAATCCCAATGAGTTGGCACGTATAAATTGGCTAACCAGGTTTCAGGAATAATTTGTCCCGAATATATGGGATTGGGATATGGAATGGATAGAACTCAAGTAAAAGTTTATATATTCTGGTTAGCAATCGACCCATCGTCAGTCATCACTAGTCTGATCACAAATATTATCTTGTACGTATATTATGATGAGTATATGTTCCTATTTCATTCATCACAGCCAGGTTCTCTTCAATCTTGCTCATGTGTTTGGAGGCAAATCGAACCTATTCCCCTTACACGATACACATAATTCTACACTAAACTAGTGGTAATAACAGTTTCTATTCCTAGAATCTCTAGTTGCAGAATTATATTGTGTACCTCAAAATTTTGAACTTGTGTCCTGTTTATGAGCTAGATTAATTAGGGGATACATACAGTTATGCAATATCAAGAATCTTGTCTCCAAATAGTAGGCGGTTGCGAATCCTGCCCCGGTAACATGGGAGTAAGAGGGAATTTGACTAATACGAAATTAATCTGATTGATATCAAAACAAAACTACTAAGATGATTGGTTTTTTTCCCTTCCTTTATCTCCCATCCTGTACGATCTCCGATCATCGTGGTTTTGATGTGCATGCCATGTCTCTAGTTAGTTAAGTGGACTGAGCCCAATCAAAGAAGAAGGCCGAGGTACGATAGTTGGCTCTTCTTCGCTCGGGCCAATAGGCTTGCGCAACATTAGGCTCAATTCGAACTCGAGCATAATTCAACTCATTAATAATTATGAATTTATACTAGTAGACACATGATATTTGAATATATCAATAGCCAAATTTATGGAAATACCGAATACGGCTTTATCCTATAGCATAAAAAACTGTTTTTTGTTAACTCCTGAATTTTATACCACCTTTTTTGTGTTTCCAGAAAAGTCGGATCATACAAGACTGCAACTGAGTGCCACATAACAATATATTGCAACTTCAGGGAATAACGTTTATATGAAAAATGAAGGGAAAATTACATCTAGAGGCACTTTGGGAGGCAGAGAAGTTTTGCGGTTCCAATAGTCTGTTCCCATTCCAGTTCCACATATAATATTGGGCCACGTGTATGTCATAATTATCAGTTCTGAAGCTTTGTTTGGGAGTCCATTAATTCTCTCAAACGATAATCTCTCATTTTCTTTAGCATGCCTATAACTAAAAGTCTAAAATCAGCCTAAATATAAAGAAATTTTGCTTATCGATGTTACACAATTCAAACATATAATTATATAGCTGAGAAGATTTTTATAAGTAGTATGTAAAATACAAATTTACATTACTTTTCAGTTTAATTTAAATTTAGTATGTTTATTTTATTCATTCAATTTTTATCTTATAGACATATTTGTTACTTATTTATTAGAAGGTGCATGGTTCAAGTTCCGCTGATACAATTTTTTCTTTTATTTAAACTATTTTTTTCTTTTATTTAAACTTCATCAGTTACCATTTGCTATGACTTATGTAGTGGTGGATATATACTTTATTTCCACCCACTTTCAGCACCGGTTGGATTTTCGGGATTTTTAGAAAAATATTGGTATTAAAATTAAATTTTAAACACTAAAAATTGTCGATTTTTATTGTAACACCTACAAACGACGACATTTAACCCTCAATAATGTATATTTTCCTATATATTTGTAAAAATATGGGTATTTTAAAATTTTAATTTATAAATCGATAAATTATTACAAACAATATTTTGATTTTATTTTTTTTTTTGGAATAGGCAAAATATTTTGATTATTTTTAACCCTCAATAATGTTTGATTGATTGTTTGTAATAATTTGTCAGTTAATAAAATTTAAAATATTCGTATTTTTACAAATATATAGGAAAATGTACATTAGTGAGAGTTAAACGTTGTCGTTTGAAAGGTTTTACAAAGAAAATAGACGGTGTTAAAAGTTTAAAATTTAATTTTAATATAAATATTTTTTATTAAATCCCCAAAATCCAACACGTGCCGAGAACGACTGGAATAAATGTATATTAATTATTATTTTCAGATATATTATTATAATTATTTGACAAATTCCTAATGAAAAATAATTACTTACATTTACTAATAGTTTGTCTATTTAAAATATTCTCAATTATATGTTTAATATATGTATCGATAAACAAAATTTCGTTAGTCTGATTTTGGTAATAGGCTGGCATGCTAAAGAAAACTAGAGATTATTGTTTGAGAAGGAAGACAGCGAAAGAATTAATGGCCCCAAACAAAGCTTCAAAACTGATAATTATCACGTGGTCCAATATTATATGTGGAACTGGAATGGGAACAGAGTACTGGAACCGTAAAACTTCTCTGCTTTGGGAGGGTAATTTCATGATTAGTCAATGAGAGAAAAAAAAGCTTTAGAAAAAGGAAATATACATTTATAAACTGGATGTGCAGCAAAACGTGCATATATCGATCCACATCTTAAACGTAAATGTACATGCACATTTATTGTGTAAATGTGCAGTGTTGTTCACGATAAATCAGTCCAATTTATCCTGTTACTATTTGACCTTGGCCAATTCCTCCCAATGTGCCTGTAGACATGTCTGAGTATGATGGATCATGTGGTGGACTGGATCAGGAACTTAAACACAGGCCAGACATAGTTGCTGGACTTACATCATAGTATTCAGTTAATCCGTGTCCTAACCGTGTCCAACACTAACCAACATTCTTATGGCCCATAGATAGCTACAAATGCACAAAGTTAATTAAAAAAAGAAAAAATTAACATTATATAAATGATATTATTAGAGCAATAGCCCCTAGCATCACCAGGTTAATTATTCCATTATTTATAGGTATAGCCACTAGCAACTTCATAATTCTCTTTTCATTCTTGGATCAATATAATATATACTTACTAGATATTATTATTAACTTTTGCCTTCTCTCGTGCAAAGAACCTTTGTCTTGGCAACTAAGAATGAATTCTCATAAATATATATAATTATTGTCATCAGAATATAGCATAATATCTTCCTTGCTTTGATCCATATCATGTGAACTGAACCAACAAAAAACAAAAAAAGGGAACTAGTTTCAATTTTTAAACCTTTTTATTTTTGGATTAGATTAACTAATAATTAGTATGCATTATTATCTTGAAGTCTTTGTACTTGTAGTTGCATGTTTGTACGTATAATGGGCAGATTTGAGTTATTTGTACTTGTGGTTGCATTTATGTATAAATAAAGAATGAGAAAGCAAGAAGCTTTAGCCCAATTTTGAGGCTTTCAGAATCATTATGCCTCCCCTTAACTTTCCGAAAGAACGGATTAATTATGTATATAATCCATTTAAGTTGAGCATTAGTTTGCTTCCTTTAATCATCATACAAAACACTATGTGGCCTGCAGGTATCTTATGGCCCCGTGATAGAGAAGAAAAGGAGAAAAAGAGGAGTACAAAATATTCAACAAAATCGTATTATGGTGATTAATAATTGGAAGATAATGTATTAAAGCCTAACTATTTTATCCACTAGTCTAATTTTTTCCAAAATGCAGTTCAAAGTTTAAGAATTAAGAATTTCAAACAAATTGTTGGCGGGCATTTCATGAATCCAATTTACCCACTCCAAGCTAGTGATTGTCATTCAAAATTTCTCGAATTGTGCAACAGTGTCCGTATACTTGAGTTTTAGGTACGGAGGTTAAATATGGATGTTTGAACAGCCATGATTCAAACTCCAGGCGAAGGAGGGAAAGGTTGCGCGTTAGACACCCTTACAGCCTCGATCTTTTCCTCCGAAATCGAGGCATGCAGTTTCCAATCAATCAGTATAAACTAACTATACCTTCTATTATCATTTCAACATAAAGAGCTTACATTTAAGTACCCTTATTATTTTGTTCTGGGTGGTGTCTCTGGTCTAAAGATTGAAGTGTCGGTTCATTATTCTTTTCCAATTTAGAAAACATAATAAAAAGAACATGAAGAACTTGACATGATCAGTTTTAGATAGTTTACAACTAGCTAGGTAGGTAATATTTATTCGCCCATACAGATTTAAGACAGAGAATAATATATTTGCATGATATGATCATTCATGCATTTTATTCCAACTTATTAATAATACTTGGAAAGCAGCTAGACAGACATGAGCCTAACTTACTGAATATGAAGCGAACCAAATTCTGTACTGTTTTGCAGAAAAGTTTAGTGGATGTCATAAAATACATTACAAGACAATGTTTAATGATCAAATCAAATATGGGGTGCCTTAAAAGTAGATATTTTTACTACTTCCTTAAGCCCATCAAATTCAATTATTCCCCTGCCATTGTCACCTGCCATTATGTATGTTGGATGGTTTAATTGATTGACCCACATTATATCTTAAGCATTAGTTCTCTTCTGATACTATTCCTCTCCCAAAAGGCTCTCTTTGTGTCTCTTGTATTCAATTAAACCTTTCTTAATCACCATCTCCCACCGTCTCTCCGACGAGTTTTATTAGACTCTGTTCAATTAACCTTAATTTCAGTTGTATTCAGTTCAGTTCTGTTCTGTTCAGATCTGCGTAATTCAAATTTATACTTGAATTCAGTTCAGTTCAGGTCTGTGTAGTTCAAATTTATACTTGAATTCCGTTAGTTCAGGTTCATTCAGTTCAATTCAGTTCAGAGAATTTCAGATGAATTGAACATAACCTTAATATTTCAGGTTTATAAAAAATCGAGATCAACATATCATATGCTAGTTACAAAGATTACATATTCAGACTATAAAAATAATATAGTTGGTTATGTATGTGTAACTATAATAGTGATTTTATGTTTGATGTTAATATAAACATGCGATATTAATCTTATTTTGGAGTAAATCTATTCCGGAAAAAGTTGATTTACATTATTTAAGAAGAAAAAAAGATAATGGAAAAAGAATATAATTGACTTAACCACTTGTAAAGTAACAATTGATATGTTTAGTGTACCTAGCTAACCTTGCTCATGATCATAAACCGAATTCATATAAAATAATATGTAAAGAAAATATATAAAAAGGACAACAAGGGGAATAGTTGTATAAAACATGTAGAATATATGTTGAGAGCAAATGCAAACATCTATGCTCAAGAAAGAGATGCCTTTGAGGAATATTTTCTTGATTTAGGATATTTAGCAACTCTAGTACTCTTTTATAGCTTCATCTGCTAATTCCCTTTGCTTCCTTATCTCTCATCTCATCTCATCTCATCATTCTCTTTATATTTGCAACCTTATATCAAGCTATGGTGAAACTACTTGAGAGAGTATTCGGCCCCTTCGTCTCTGCAATTGCTTATTGTTTCTTTCATTACCATAGTCAAGATCATTACCACTATCACCACCAAGATAGCAGATACGGCGCCAACCCTAAACGCAAATTTGGTAGCATGCCTAAGTCGCGACCACTTTCCTTGCAGGTTTACTCGCATTCTATTCCCATCTTCACGTTACTCTTTATGTATATTGTTGCGTGATTTTAGTAAAACCGTGTTTTGAGATGCTAGTAAAGTAACCATTACGCGCTACTACACAAGCATCTTGTTCAACGCAAATTTGTCCTGTTTTTTTTTCTTACTATACACATGCATGGTATCATGAGGTAGAGTGAATAAATTTATACATCTTGGAAGAAATTTAGGAAGATTTATGAATGAATGTAGTTTGTCTCACTTGTTCTAATCTTTGATTGTCATGGTCTTAAAGGTTACTTTTGTCATGTTGGTTGAGTTTCATGTCTCTTGGAGATTCCATGTTCCTTTGGTTTAGCTAGGTTATTAAAGTTGTAAGTAGTTGATTTTGATCAATGAGAGAAAAGATAGGAATTTCACGTGATTTGGAGTATATTTTGATATAGATAAAAGGGTATCTCACATCATATGCCTAAACCAAATAGTTTGATGACTATTGGACGAATAATGCAAATGGAATAACAAGAAAGGTGTTTTGGCCACTTAATTCAAACTTGGTTTGTTTACTTTAGAGTAACTTATTTAAACTTATCTTAGCTTTAATCAATCAACTTTGATGTTTTAGACTGTGGAGTTGAAAGTGAGGATGTGCTGCACCGGGTGCGAGAGGGTCGTCAAAGATGCAATCTATAAGCTTCGAGGTATAAACACTTGTACTTATTGTATTACATAACAAAATAATCGACTGGTTTAAAGTATTGTCCCTCAATGTTATGTCATATGCAATTTATCAGGAATAGACTCGGTCGAGGTGAACTTGGAAATGGAGAAAGTGACTGTAATTGGGTACGTGGATCGGAATAAGGTACTTAAGAGGGTGAGGAGGGCGGGTAAGAGGGCAGAATTCTGGCCATACCCAAACCCGCCCTTGTACTTCACATCAAGGAACCACTACTTCAAAGATACAACGGTCGATTACAAAGAAAGCTACAACTATTGGAGACATGGGTATAACGCTGCAGACAAGCACGGTGCACTCCACGTCACACAACGAGGAGACGATAAAGTTAGCAACTTCTTCAACGATGACAACGTCAACTCGTGTCATGTAATGTAGCTAACAAGCTATGCATACGCCCCATACCTACCATGTATGATATTGTGTTATGCAAGGTCGGAATGGATGTGAAATATCACTAATAGGAATAAGTTGGAGTCACATGTAAGTATTATGAAGTGGTAGAGAATATTCATATTGGGTGTATGGGTGTATGTAATGGCTAGCTAGCTTCTAAGTTGTAAGTCTTAAGAACAAAGTCACTTTTGTGTTTGTAAGGCTCCTTCCTTTACATGTGTACATATTGTAATTTGGTGTCTGAAAATGGAATAACGTATTTGGAACCATTCCGTTATGTCATTGTCCATGCACACACTTGATATCATACAAGTTTTCTAGTAATGCATTTCTTTTTTTTTTTCAGATGTTTCTCTTTTAACTTCAATCAATAGGTCGGGATTCGAGTCACCACATGAAAATGTCGAACTATTATTAATCCTCAATTTGTTACTTAAAAAATATATATATACTAGTTTTGACATCTAGAATAATAGGTCGGGGAAAATGGAGAACTATTATTGATTTCGTTTTGCCGTTTAAAAAAATAAATATGTTTAGACATATAGGATAAATGTTCACATGATTCTTAGTTCAATGGGCTTCAAGCATACACAGGCCCCAATGTAATTTTCTCTCGCTGTCTTCTAATAGCCAAGTTCATTAACAGTCCAATCCATCTAAGACTTGGGCTGGCCTCAATGATAAATATTGCCATAGGCCCGGGGGGCAATTTCACACAAGTTTCCATTTTTCAATTTCAGTCACATACTCAGTGACAGTGAGCACGCAGTTTGCATCGAATATTAAAAAAAACAAATCGAACTGAACTCTAAAATATATATCCTTAAGGGAATCCTTCTCAGCTTAATATCACCTTTTCTCTCTTTGTCCCAAGATTATTTCTGTAATTAGCATATACGGTTCATAAAACTTCACATTTTATGGAATTAAATGAAGGAGCAGTCCGATAAACGTAACCCGGTGAATTAATTATTATTGCAATGCCAATGTGTCTTTGAAAAATAGAGATTTTATATAACTGATATTTTGATAATATACACACCTGAAAGATACTTCATAAAATGCAACCCTTCCGACTTTGTTGTATGTTGTCAAGTGGGTCTAATAGCGTTATCGACCTCTGAAGAAACATAGGCCCACAACTGTACGCAAGAAAGGCCCACGACTGTACACATGAAAAGGCCCACATCATGTAATGGATCTGTGGTCCGCCCAATAGTTACTGGTTTTTTTTTGAGATGAATAGTTACTGGTTCGGGATCTGTACATTTTGAACTTTAAAAACAAAATAGCTGCATTTAAAGTTGACAATGTTTTTTTAAAAAAAAAAGTTCAACAAGTGTTCACTAAAAACAATCAAATTAGAACGTGAGATTGGGGAAATGCTACACAATGTTGTACTATTATTTTGAGTGTATTTTGTGGGTTTTGCCGTGTTTGAAAATAAGCTCATTAATTAATCGTTCTATAATTCTTTTTCTTTTTTCCTTTCTATAATTCATTCACCCCATAAGTTGGTAAAGCCTCAAACAATTGAGCAAAGTTTGGAACAACTTTCTCAATTGGGGAAGTAATATCTACGTAGTAAGTACGTATCGTAGAGCCTGACAAAATTAATCTAGTTTAATATCATTCCAGTCATCCAGAAACGTGTCCGGATGAACTTCCAAGCCTAAACTTCGAATCATATCAAACTAACACATGGATGAGATTTGATGCAGTTCTCTTTGTGGTAATAATGTGGAAAGATGTTAGTATATGATTGTATGAGTGCATAGCATGTATGTACAGATGGAGTTGATGGGAACAAAAGGAGCTATATATTTATAGGTGGGGTGAGTAATACTGGTACTAGTAGCTAGGTTGGTACAAGCAAAGGAAAACTAAGGCATATATGTATGAGCATATATGTGTGTGTGAGGATGGACTGATTATGATTCATGAGTAGCAAGTAGTACTACTAGTAGGGTGTTAGCAAGTACAAGGACAGCCCATGCAGGCATTCACCAACAAAGACAAATGTGTCACTAACTCCATGGGGGACCTCTCCTCCTCTCTCCCCCAAACTTTTTTAAATTCGTCATGTCACGCCCCTTTCACTCATTAATCAAAATTAGTTATCCGTATATTTGATAGTGAATTGTAGCAAAAGAATATCAATCCTTCTTTACCTGTGTGTTAGTGAGTTGGGTTGCACTACACCGTCGTATTTATTACATTCAATTTTATTACTTTTTCGCTAAACATTATAAGTCTGTCCTATCTAATCAGTTTATCACTTTTTTCAACCTATAAATCACGACCGTTTAAATACCACCAACTCGAAGTGGTGTCCCGAATATAAAGATATAACCATGGCCATTGTAATTCATATCTCCAATCACACCACCAAATATCAAAAGATGTAGAGCCAAAATGCATAAAGCATATGAGTAGTAAGAGTTAGAGAGATTCTTGTATATATACCCACGTGGTAGGTATTCTATGGGTGATCAATAAATAGGATAGTTGCTATTTGTGTTCGTATACACGTATACACGTTAACTTATAGTCAAACGTAAATTGTCAGTTTTTTATTTATAATTCTATTATTTCGATCATTTTGTGTAATTGTTGAGTATGAGTGTATGACTTATGCGGATCTTGATTGACATTACTGATCTAATCTTGTTCGTGGTATCTTAGCTAGCCCAACGATTCCAATTGACCCTTTGTTTGATTACGCGAACGAGAATTATTTGCCGGAGTATTCGTATGTGACTGTAATTCCATACTGATTGATGAATTACCACTTAATTATGTATGTATGGTAGCTTGTCTATAACCCCACATCAACTCAATTATGATGAAAGGTTATGAAGAATTGAGATACAGGCATTATTATAACAAGTGATTTTGTGGGCAAGATGCAAGTACGTGGGAGGAGAAAGAGATTATAGAGTGGAAAAAGAAGGAAAGGATGGGAGTATTGGGGTTAGGGCAATGAATTGGGTTGGGTCATTCTTGGAACGAAGATACCTTAGCATGATCAGGATATGTACTCACTCTCCTATTTAATGAGACCCAAGAAAGCTGCATTTGGGTGGTGGGGTTGGCCCAAATCAATGAATGAATGTATCAAATACTATCACCACCCCCAACCCCTCAGGCCCACACCCATCCCCTAAGCTTTTTTTTTTTTTTTTGGAAGCGGGAAATCGAATATCAATAATGGTTCTACAATCACCCCGTCGTGATTCAAACTTCTGAGCTAGTGATTGGAGATGAAGCATTATACCGGCTGAGTTGCGTTTGTCATTTTTGAATGAAGGTGTAACTCGTAATGGTATACTGGTAAAACAGGTCTTACACCTTATCACCATCCAAAATAGGAACAAATTGGAATGGAGGAGTTTCTCTTAAGGAAAACCCATCTTTTGCTAATCGACACAATTCACCGACCACGACTTTCTCAGTAGTTCACTACACTGATTCGTTAAGTTAGCTCAAGTAACTTGTGAAAAATAAAGTAGCTTGCAAAGTAGGAAAGGCCAAATGGGAATGTATTGATCGGATCGGATGGGATCCTATCCATTAATGGTCCTAAGAAAATGGATGGGATGGGGGATTGTATGCAGCAGAGTACGTAATAAATTAAGTATGAATGTTGTATTATTATCAATGTTTACGGCTGGTGTGAGAAAATTGATATGACAAGTAGCTATCGTTGATCTGCACCGTCTTGCATACATACATACAACACATAAAATACATTCATTCAATTTTCGTTATGATCCTTCATTATTGCTTTTTCCTGCTTGTCTTTCTGGGATCTGCTGCCTGCCTGCCTGCCTGCCTTCTCTTCTTCGCACTGTCATTGTTAAATGTAATGCACATCCATGATCCATCTCTACAGGTCCCTCCTTCACTACCTACCCTACTCTCCATAGGGTAACCACTACCCACATCTTTTTTTGAAACGGCAAAGAGGTGACTCGAACTCCCGACCTATTAGTTGGAAGTGAAGCGTCTTACCAACTGAACTGCGCTTCGTTGTCCACTACCCACATCTTATGTAGTACCTTTCCTTTCTTCATTTCTTCTGGCTTATGTTGTTCACAACTACAAGCCCCCAAGAATTGAATTGGAGATTTGAATTCTTTCGTGTGTTAGAGGCTTATATAAACGTCAAAGTTTAAGTTTATCACTATCGCGCTATCCACATATTCATTCACACGTGTAGAATCATATAGGAATATTAAGTTTATCCACTTCAGTTAGTATGCAAATCTTTTACACCGTCCTTTATAAAGTGATCATAATACGTATTAATATAATTTTGTCGAAACCAGTGAAATGTATGGAATATGAACTTTAAAAAGCCGTCAAGACAAAATTTATATTACTTCTAAGGAGGGGACATGTTTTTACATCATCTCTATTATGCACACATTCTATGTCTTATTACACTCCATTCATATAAATTACTACACCTACCTTTTATTTATTTTTTGAAAGAAAAAAAATAGTTATAGATATTTTTAGATGTAACCTTGGAACCTAGCACATGTGTTCATCCGCCTGCCTCTAATTAGAAATCACATGTGACTAATTATGATTTCTTTAATTATATAGGCATAAATTTTTTCTTCGGACAGACTATATATATTCACCGATATTCAGATATTTTTTATGTGAAAAAAAAAGGAAGAGGTATAGTTGATGATTTATGTCAAAGTGTTTTTGATTTTTGAAATTGGTGATTACTTACTCCGTATTAAAGTTTTGGAAAATTGTTAACTATAGTTTAGAAACTTGTTAAATGTGTGTAATTATAATCTCTCAATTTTAAAGTATATATATATACCATTTTTACCGTTTCATAAAAAAAAAGTTTGTAATTATAATCTGTTTCGTACAGTACATCTCAAAAAGAAAAAGAAAGCAAATGCTTTGTCGATGCTGAGTGAATGTTGTTCTAGTGCGAAGAAAAAAGTAGTTGTATACCACACACGGTAGTATAGAGTAAACCCCGAGTGAAGAAATAAAAGCAGATGCAGCCTTTAACCTTGCTGTAATCCTTCTTTTTCGTGGCCCTTTCTGTGTTAGGAGGCCAGTCCTCCTCCTGTATATAATCTCCCTTTCTGTGCAATTGCAATGTACCTTCCATTTCTCCCTTTTCAATATCTTATCTAAAGATGAACAGTAGTTTATATAATTATTATTATTTGGAAGTAAAGAAACGTTAAATTGAATAGTTTTGATATATATTTTGTGGGCCAAAACTCAAAAGCAGGCAGCTATAGAGAGCGCAGCTAGCAGGTAGTGAGTAGTAAAAACAAACAATATGAAACGTGGTCCAAAGGGATGGGATTCTGCTGCATACTTACCAGAATATAGATAATGCACGCCTCTCTCACTATACATTTAAACTTATTATCTATACCAACTTTCGGTTCTTATAGTTTTGTGAAAGTTACAAATAGTAACAACAACAACCACAATTCATAACTCATTTCTTCAAATCAAATAAAAACATCCATCTCATTATTAATCTTCGTTCCGCCGCTTTAAAAAAAGAAATCTTTCTAAATAGTAGCTTATAGCTCTTTTCTTCTTCGTGTATGTATGAGAGCTTCACGTTTTTCTTAGTTTCTTTGAGTGAATGAAATATAGGGTGGGGACAACATCAATAATTATGTAAAACCAAAGATACTTGTCTCCTTTAATGTTACTACTCTACACAGTATCTTGAGTTTTTATATACTATTATAAAATGTTTGTATCATTTCACATTAAATTTATTTTTAAAAACGGTGAAGACGTAAATTGAACCCTAACTTATTGATTGGAGGTGAACTAGTGCACTTTACAAACTGAGATGTGATTTATCGTCTGTTTCACATCAAACATAAGTTAGGCACATCTATATATATACACCATGAGACATCCTGATTAATTATGCACCTAGTTCTTTCGGGCCTTAATTAATTGCTCAGCTTCCAGAAAGATACTTTGGTCCTAAATATGATGAACGAGATGAAAATGTTATTAAAATACTTTAATGATCAGTGTC
>JAYMSL010002566.1:0-14016 GCA_036897195.1 Plantago coronopus | reverse complement strand
AGGTGCTTGGTTCTTTTGAAAAGCATGAACAATAAGAGAGTTGACTTGTTTTCTTAATACGCCACTATCAACTAAGATACTCATTAGCATCTGCCGTAGTTCCTCATCTAAGGTCAACGCATCATCTAAAGTGGTTGAGGCAGAGTCAGCATCTTCTACTAAATGATGAACCTGCTCATATTTGGATTACTAAAGTTAGGCAAGCTGAAGATGAAGCTATAAGAATGACGAGTGACGAGTAAATGATTAAAGAGGCACACATCGAACTTCAAATAGAATGATTGCTGGACTCCTGAGTCCTGATGAAAATTGTGCTAAAAGATGAACCACATACTAGGTGCTCTTTTAAATCTACTGATATTTGGCCATTACAATGGTAAGGTTGTTTAGAGTTGATTTGAAAACATGTATCGTATCTGCATGCTTAGGAAACTTCAAAATTCCCAGACTGAAAAAACTCTAAAATTGTACTACATAAAAACGATTTGACACTGGGAATTTTGGTTTAAATAAACTTGAGACGGTAATCCGTACTAGTGGTTTTTGAGAAATTAGCAAAACCAAATATAGTAACAAATTGCAAAAAAAGAATAATGAGTACCTCGGCAAGAAGTCGGCCAAGTTGATTGTCAGATGTTTCAACAAGATCTAAGAGATTCGATGATGATGGGCTATTTACAGGTATATCTCCTTCTTCTGGTATTAAATAAGCAACATTGCAGTCCTGAAGCTCATCATGAAGACTCTTGCACTTATCCAGCAATTTCCTCAGCGAGGTCTGCGTTTGCTCATTTCTCTTTCTTTCTTCTTGAAGCAGTTCCTGGGCTCATATGCAGTTTTTAAAGTCATATGCAGATTCCAAAATCAGCATTAGGCATGCATACATTTCAAGAAATGTGAAGTACATACATTCATGCAATAACAAGTTCATACAAAATGAAAGGTACAGAAACAATGGCATTGCACCACAAAAAAAAAAGCCAAAGCCAAAAAAGAAAGTATAATGGGATATTTTCGGATTTTTTGAAGGAATAGAGTTGGAAGGTCAAGGATGGAGAGACATCTTATTCTGCTAGATACATGTACTCTTGTACTTCCTAGAGTTTGATGACTAAGGATGGACATACCCTATTCTAACAGCCACATGTATTCTTGATTTCCCTCTTTCATCACAAAAGAAAATTATCCAAGATTAATTTGCCAATCTGTACAAATTTTCACTACATACAGCAAAGCTCCAACTAGAGAAGCATAACAAACTTGGTATATGTGGACATCATTCAATAGAGGAAGTATGCAACTACCGCTCATTATTATTGGATGAGAGACAACACTAAAGTAGAAGGTCATGATTAAGACCTTAATGTCAATAATGAGTCAGCATGCACATTACCAAATAGACCTCTTATACTGCAACATTTTCTGGACTAAGTACTTATAATTGAGTTGCATGCTAATTTAATATAGAAGAGAAACTAAATTGTACCTCTGCTCTTGACTTTTCTTCATGGGATTGATTCAGATGCTGTTTTAATTCTGATTGAGAATTTCTAAGAGATCTGATCTCTTTCACAAGAACTTTGATATCAGTTTTAGATTTCATTTCCAGCTCCTGATATTGCTTCAACAAATCCTCGTACTGCTTGGCAGAACCCAACTCCTGAGGCAAGACATGTTTCTGCTGATTGTTTGGTGAACTTGAGAACTCACTAGTGCTTTCAACCTAAAATGGGTTCAATATCAACCTAGAGTCATTGATTAACGAAATAAACCAGTAATACAAGACAAACAAACAAACAAGTAAAACTCAACCTGCTGAGAATTTAATTTCAATTCCATTTCCATTGACCTCCGCCGCAGTTCTTCCATGTCCCATTGCATCTGGGTCACTCTTTCTCTTTCGACAAGTATAGCCTGTTCTAAGTTCTCTTTACTTTTTTGCTTAGTAGTTTCAAGCTCCACTTCTAAATCTTTCACCTGGGGATGCATTGTAAATTGTGAGTTTCCAAATTTAAATCCTCTAGGATATGTAACTTTCAAGTTTCAAGTTTACTTAAAGTACTCTAGGCTCTAGTCTAACCCTAATAAGCAGAAAACACAAGATGGGGGGAGAAGATTGAATTAATAAGGAATGTTCTGGATTAACTTTCAAGTTTCAAGTAACATCATGTTCATATCACAATCAAATGCCATACGGCCAGGAGCACCTAAGCACAATTCCTAAAATTCACTCTACAAAAAACACATAGAAAAGTTTGCTTTGAGAGAGAACCATGTTTTTCAACTTAGGATGCATAGATCAGACGTTGCTGATATTTTACTGCACTTGACATATTCTAGTGGGGGCAGAATCATCGATCTCAAGTGTGAATAGTTATGCATTAGCTCATTTGTGGAACATAGTTTGAGTATCAACAGACTGATAAAGGAAAAGGATTCAACAGTCTATTGCTGATTGCCTTTCCGGAGCAGTCTGATTTTGAGATTCTACTGGACGGATATATAAGGTACTAGTAATAGTTATAAAAGAGAGAGACAAAGACATGCATCCAAGGGGAAGGCATAAACATGGACCTCAATATCCACTCCACAGCAAAAACCAAACCATACAGACCATTCACCCCGTATAATGATGTAAATCTCAGCATATTCTACAGTTCAATCTACCCCGTTGTACTATCTATGAATGATATTTATTCAATTTCTCACATAACCGATTCAGTGTGAAAGGATGGTTTACACACTGAGATGTTATTGACTAAGAGAGTGATAGTGCAAGAAAATATTTCATAAAAGGCAAACTAAGATTTTGGATGAAGATGAATAGAACAGTGTGAAAATTGGGGATTTAAATACCTTGGTGCCAAGATAGTCCTTCACGGCGATTTCTTGGTTCAACCTCGATATCAGTTCCTCCATGTCAGTTTTCGCAGTAATCAGACGCCGCTGCATTGTTGTGAGTAACCTATTCATTTTCTGCCTCTGATCCATAGGCACCACAAGCTGCACATTGTCTGGGAGCTGATAATCCGAGTCTCCAACAGTTCCCGAGACCTCAGTTTTGCTTCTGGGGTCTAGGGTTCCATGCCCATTCGAGTAAGGATATGCTGAATTCGACAATTCATTCCCTCTTTGGGAACTCTTGTCACTTCCGATGCTCTCATTTGACAGCTTGCGAACATGATGAGTCATTGTGCCAGAGTCTGGTTCTGAGAAATCCTCCAAATTATCTGTCTTATGAGGGGAGGTTTTAGAAGAACTTCCATTGCTCGCATAGCGGGCCAAATTACTATTGTAATCTCTGGCATGCACTTTATGCTTTGGAAAGCTTTCAAGCTGCTCAAGAATAGCGTGCCCCATAGACAAGCCTTCGTCAATATTTGACATGCCATACTTGACAAATTTATCGATTGGGCTTGATAATTCATCATCCAGAGAAGGATCATCCAACCCGATTTCGGAGCTATTATCCCTTCCAAGACTTGATGTACCAATCTCAGATGTTTCATAAGCTACATCACTACCATATTCTGAGGTCACTGATGGACTGCCATCAGCGAAAGGTATGCCAGAACTCTGATGAATAGGAAAAGAAGAGCCTGTCATGTTCCCAGAAACCTGTGAATCCTCACTGGGCTGGCCATCTTCCTGAAATGCTGAAAGACAGTAAGGAAAATTAAGAACTAGTATGTTCGGTGTAAGAAGTCCGAAGAACACAGTACACACATGCCAAATCTTGGAGAGAATAGATTTTATCTATTGGTGGATAAGATAAAATGTCAAGGTTTATACACACATGATCTAGCTGCAGCTTCCAGTTCAAGAAATGACGCGGCAACAACACTCCTGGAAAAGTCAATGTCTGATAGCAACTTCGTCATCCACTCCTCCAGAGAACTCCGTCGCTGCAATAACCGAAGTCATTTGGTGATTTAACAGTGCGCACTATAGATAAGGAAGCAGCATTATGCCTATTTTAAAGACCCATATGACGGAAAGAATGAGATTGGGCCTTCGAACTATCATCGAAGGTCCACTGAGATGAGTTTTACATGAATTAGAAATTACACAACAAAAGATGCCAGAAGTTCAAAGGTTAACACACCATGAGATGCATCAATTACCTCTTCCAGCATTGCTCTCGTTTTAATACGCAAGAGTCCCTTTGGTGGAGCTGGTGGATGATTCTTCCGGGGGAATAATCTTTTAAGCTGTGATCGAAAATTGATTGAAAAATAAGAAAAATGGTGCTGATTTTAGAGCAGACATAGCAACATCAAGAAGTAAGTCCATGTCAAATTCCAACAAACATCCCAAACTTACAGCAGCTTGCAACTTCAAAAAGTCGTTGAATCTTCTTAAGACAGTTCTTGTAACTGTAATTCCTTCCGGTGATTGTAAACCGACTTGAACCCTGTAATACTGCCACTTAAAAATGTCACAACTCACATACACCACATAAAGTGTAACATGAAAGATAATAACAGACAGAGTGGAAGATATCATTTCTTCACTCATATCTATACACAAAAGAACAAGAGAGCAATGCCACCTTCCACAAGAGAGTGAGGTTTTGAATTATCATAGCATATTAAATATAAATCCACGGAAGATATTATTTAACCACAGATAATAATGATTAAACTCCTGGTTACACAAAATTCAGCCTCTGATAGATTTGTTCAATATATGATCTACTTTCCCACTCTCACTCTATGTACACGAGTTCTACAACAAGTAAAAAAGCAATCCAACTCAACTCATCATCCAATTTCTTGGTCGACTAAGTACCATGCACGTAGCATATACGCAAAATGACAAACAACGCTGCAAGCTAAAGTAAAATACCACTGTGGGGTCCGAATCTCTCGACTTTGCAAGCACTATCCAGGAAGGTATTGTGACACAGTAACTCCATCCCGTGCGAGGATCATGTGGCCAAACAGTCTCCCTCCCGGCCTGAAAATTACCACATCAAAAGAAATTTTACTAAACCTAATCTTACTAAAAAGCACTTCCAAAACAAGGCCAGCTACTGTACTGTTACTAGCAACTGTGACTGAGGAATAGGCATCACATACTACTATACTAGTATAACATTCTTCACAGAAACTTCAGTAAGAATACTGCCGGCAAGTATCTAACTTCTATCCTTCAGCTCTATCTTCGAAAAAAGTTTGATATTCATCTTTCCACCACCTAAACTACTGTGCACTGATCAATACTACTATACCACTACGATGGCAATTACTACTAATATAGACGTTTCACTAGCAAGACTTATTGTGAAGCTTTCGAAACAAAATTGAATCTAAAATCAAAACGATCACGAGCCTATAACTTCAAATCTCCAATATGCTCATTTCCGCCTTCTATGCTACTTTACAATAATCAATTCTACTACTAATAATACTGATATAAGTCTTGGGCTTTTATCCAACTCAGTACAAAATTAAAGAATCGACATTAAACTCTTAAAAGAATCACCAAATGCTGAAAACGAATAATAATCAACCTGATTAGGCTCAAAACAAACTTCAAGAATCAGAAAAACCAGTCTACGAATCGGAATGAAAAATTACATACCCATAGACGAGGAGGAGGGCTCCAATCCATCCCGAGAGGCAGAGGCGAAGTTCCATCGTGCCTGTGCTTCGGTGGACTTGGCCTCTGCTGCATCGATCACAGTCGTGTTCAACACTTCAAGAACTATGAATCGATCAAGGAGTGAATTGAGCTAGAAAAGTGTAAAACGATGGGAAATGAAAACGATGGAATCTGATTGTGGAGTGTTTTGGGGTTTAGGAATGAGAAATTGAGATCGATCAGAATGGTGGTGGTATTCATTCATTCATTCATTCATTCCTTCCATGAAAACGATTTGGTCTGGTCTGTTTGTTCTTCTCTCGGTTTTTTCTCCCCCGGCGCACGATAAGAAGAAATGGCGTAACGTGGCCAAAAAGCGCTGTGCGATTTACGCACTTTCTCGGTGTTGTTTGTCTCTCTCTAGTGGAGTCAGAGTGTTAAAGTCGTATGATTGCTTTAGCGACTTCTATTCTTGTTGATCTAAGTAAGGGTCTTGTTATCTTGTTACCTGTGTCGTACGTCCATCACAAAGATGTTTAGACCGTTGAAATATAACTTTGGACCAGATTGGTTCGGAAATGTAAAAAGTTCTGTCAAATACATTAGGTTGTAAAAATAACTGGAAATGAAATAAGACTCTTTAAAAGTACTTTTAGAAAGTAATTTATTGAAAAACAAAAGAAAAATAAAAACAATTTGAACAACAAACTTAAAAAGGAGATTAAGATCCTTTACATATGGTGACATGAATTAATTACTGGACATAACGAGACATTTTGAAATATGACTACACTACATACTCCAGTAGAATGAAGAGAAGCCCTTGGACGGAAATGAGGGTTAATAGTAAGGGTTGTACTGCATAAGCGTTCTAAACTGAGGAACTTTCTCATATCCATAAGGAGAATAAACAAAAGGAGTAGGCATGAATGGCGTCCCAGATCGAAAGCCACCACCCATGTATGGAGTGGATCTTCGAGGGCGGAACTGCTTCATACCAGGGACGTTAGTCCTCTTGGATGTTACCTTCAATTGGCGATCATGCAATACACTTTCATTCTCTTCTGTTTCAAGAAACTCAACACATATCCCTTTGGCTGACCATACTTGTTGGTTCGAATAGTTACTCTACTCACGATCCCACATGACTGGAAATGTTGTTGCACTTTCTCTGGGGTGCATGAATAATCCACATTGCCAATAAAAATTGATCGAGCATTCACTTCTTCCTTATTGGCCTGATCAGCTGTTGATGGATTGGGATCTTGAGCCGAGCCCATCTCATGTTCAACTTTGGCATGCATTTCACGAAGGGCAACCGCTTCGTCATCCATCTCCTTCAGCCTCTTCTTCATGCCATCCAACTCATCGATGGCTGCTCTGCCTTTGGACGCTGTCCTTTCGACTTCGGGTTCCATCGCTCTCTCACGCAGACACGTGCAGGCCTTCTTTGTGCCTGAAGAGGAAATAAGTAGTATGAACACCGAATACTTGACCAATATGTGAGAAGAATCTCGTTTTTTATTAAATCATATACTGAATAAAAACAATAACTATTAGTCTCTCTATATATAGGTCTAAGACAATACCAAATTTATATTGAACTAAAGACTAATGTATAAACTCGTATGTTATATACTACTTATAAAAATGTGTACCAATTCTATAACCCAAAAATACGTCAATTCGAATTTATACGTATTAATACAAAATTCTTTAGCAAAAATAGAAAAATGTGTACCAATTCATTTTTATTCTAGTAATTTTATATAAAAAGATGGAAAAATATTAATAACAATTAAAAGCATTGAATCCTTTAGCAAAAGTATATATTACACAAATTTCTCTACTTTATTTATATTTATGTTCTTTTCTAATAAATTAGTTATTTTCAGAAATCAAGAAATCCATATAAGAAGCTAATTTGAGCCATTCTCAAGAACTAACACATCATGTTTACATCTGTTCATTTACTATACATAGTTGCCTTAGGCATTATACTGTTAACACATTGTGTATACAAATGGAGAAATCCCAGATGCAATGGCAAACTTCCCCCAGGTTCCTCTGGAATTCCTCTTATTGGGGAGAGTCTTGAACTGTTCATCCCGAGTTACACCATCGATGTTCATCCATTTCTCAAGAAGAGGCTGCAAAGGTAACGAGATTTCTTCTCGATTGATTGTTATCGTTTACTAGTTTTTCTTGTTTCACGTGTAACGTTCATGCTTCGTGTTCAGATATGGATCAGTTTTCAGGACAAACATAGCAGGTCGAAACGTAGTGGTATCAGCTGATCCAGAAGTGAATCGGTTCATTTTCCAGCAAGAAGAGAGATCGGTTGTGCATTGGTACCTGGATACGTTTGCGAAAATCTTCAAGCAGGATGGTAAATTAAGGCCGGATGGTATGATAATTCACAAGTATACTAGGAGCTTGTCACTCGGTCACTTTGGTCTCGAACGCATAAAACTGAAGCTGCTTTCCGAGTTTGAGGAGCTGGTACGGGACACCCTCCAGCAGTGGTCCGTTCAAGAATCAGTTGAATTCAAATCTGCAGCCGTAGAAGTAACTAATCTTTAACCCCCTACTTAAGATTTTGTTATCTATGAATGTTTAACTGCAGATCATAACATATTCGAAACATGGTGTGATGCGTCTTGTCAGATGTTCGGAACATTTGCTGCAAAGCAACTATATAGTTGGGATCCTGTGAATGCAAAAGCGTTAACAGATAAATTGTTCAATGTCATCAAAGGTGCAATGTCCTTTCCATGGAATATCCCCGGCACTTCATACCATAAATGTTTGGAGGTTCGTACGCATTATATTCTATTTCAAATTTCTGATATCTAGCTTCTGGATGATTATGTCAAAGGTAGCATATCATTTCCGAATTCTGTTCAGGATAAGGAGAAACTGTTAAAAATCATCAAGGAGATAGTCAGGAGGAGGCTTGCTAGACCAGAGCTTGACCAAGACGACTTGCTTGGAAAATTGATCAGAGACATGAATAACACGATGTTCCTAACCGAAGATTTCATCATTCAGCTGTTATTTGGATTGTCATTTGCCACATTCGAGACAATCCCATCAATACTGATATTTACGATGAAATTCATAACTGAACATCCGGCTGTACTACAAGAACTAATTGTCAGTATTCACCAGGCATCTTACTTGCAATACTCAATGAATTTTTTTTGTAAAGTTATCATGTTCCCTAGCTCACAACCTGCATTTGTCGTATAGGCTGAACACGAAGAGATACTGAAGAAACGAGCGAATCCAGATGTTCTGTTAACATGGGAAATGTACAAGTCCATGACTTTCACTCTACATGTTGTCAATGAGACTCTGAGACGGGTAAACATCATGCCTGGACTTCTGCGAAAAGCTGTTAAGGACATTCAAGTGAAAGGTATCACAGAATTACATAATCAATACAATTTGTTAGAAAGATCGTGTATTTGGTACCCTTACAGTACAATGTCTTTCACAGGTTATACAATTCCAGCAGGGTGGGGCATTATGGTTTGCCATTCGGTTCAGCATTTAGATCCGAACGTGTACAAAGACCCTCTAGCGTTTAACCCCTGGCGTTGGAAGGTACCACACCATGAATTTATATTAAGTCGCGCTTGCAATAATCAAATGCTCTTTAGTCATGACATTTCCGCATTTCAATTAGGACGTTGCACCAGAATCAACATACAAGAATCTGATACCGTTCGGGGGAGGCATAAAGCAATGTGCTGGTGCAGATTTCACCAGGATGTCAATGAGCATTTTCCTACATGTTCTAGTCACCAAATACAGGTACAAGAAACATGTTTTGGATTGCCTTGTGAACTTAATTTGTAACCTGAATTAATCTTCGAAAATGTTCTTGCGATCTATAGGTGGACTGTAGTTGGAGGAGGTGATGTTATACAGAATCCAGTTCTGCATTTGAAGAACGGCCTTCGTATTAGCATATCTAGAAAAAGTTAAAACATGTAGTAAGGCTTGGTACGAGAAAGGGTTAAAAAAATACCTCTTCAGACATTTCCGTTTTTGTTACTCCAAATTTTAAAATTAATGAACAATGTCGAATTTCCGTTTTTGTTACTCCAAATTTTAGAATTAATGAACAATGTCGAATGCCAAAGGTACGTACTCTGGCCTAATTTGTCACCAGAAATTACTTCGCTTGCTGGAAATTTTAAATTTTCTGATTTTCAAAATTGCACATTGACCCTTAAATTTTAAAAACATTCCTTTGGCCCCTATTTTATATATTTTCACAAACAAATCCTTAAAACTTCAATTTGACCCTAAATAAATATCTAAATTTTTTTTATATAAATTATATATTTTGAATTGATTTTTTTATTGATTTCCTATTAAATGAATATAAAATAGCAATAGTAACAATCAAAATCAATTTCCAAAAAATCTATTGTTTTATATATAAAATTGCCAAAAATAATTTCAAAATTATGGAAGCCTCATCGTAGACGGTCATTTTAAGATACGAGAAAGCATTACACATAGAAATTAGTTTGCCAGTTTATGACTTGTAATATATTCATGTGATGTTGATTCGCCTCTTGTACGTAGGATACATTGCAATGTTACAAAAGTTTATAATTAATTTTTAAATATATCCAATTTAAAGTGAAGAGGAATAAACCCAATCTGAAATTAAAATACATTTTACATTAGTACTAACACACACAAATTCAAGTTAAACAAGGCAAACAATCTTGCCCTGTTTTTATTACCACAACAACAATAATAATAAAATAAAATCAACTTACATTGAAACACAACCAAATTAATTATTAAAACACACAAGACTCAATCTCCTAACATCAATAACTTTGCATGCAACACAACACCAAACCAATAGTAACCTCCATTTCTCAACTTCCATGGCTTCTCTATACACACTTGAATCCATCAGGAATGGTCTTCTGGCAAGCGCTAACGAGCAGGCTAAGCGCGACTGGCACGTTCAAGTTAATTCCAAGAACACTAGCCTTAATGGCAGTGCACAAACAAGCTGCCACTTCCAAATCCGCCAGCCCTTCTAGCAGAGGGCAGCACTTGTCGCCTGAAGGAGGACTTCCGACCACCAAGTTCACCAGGCCTCCGAGGAGGTCAGCACACACGCCTAGCTTCAGTGTGTCACGGGGGCAGAAAGGGTTCACGGGGGGTGTCTTAGGGGGTGGCATGGGGGTTGGGTGTGGCTTTGGCTTATGCTTAGGGTACCCCTCGCATGAGCCGCATGCGTTGGAGACAGTGGCGAGGAAGAGGATGGAGAGGATGAAGATGGCGGTTTTTGCAGCCATGGCTTTTAAGGGGTTGGACTTAAGTCTTTAGGGGTGTTTGAATGTGATTAGTGAGGAAGAATGGTGCTGTATATAAAGGAGAATGTGAGGTAGTGATTGAGTGTAGGAGAGTGAAAATGATTGAGAGTTTGCAAGGTGGAAGTTTTGTAAGCTTGTGTAAAAGGAAAGGGGGTTGCATGTGAAGATGATACCATATAGGTGAATGTGTTTGGGTAATTTGGTTGTTGGCTTGTTTGTTAGAGGTTAGATCAGTAGTTGTGTGGTCAAGCTTGTCGACCCGTACCACAAGAATACAAGTACCGCGTGCTAACATGTATAACAAACTGTTACGAAATACAGTCTGCCTTTTAAACATACTCCATTTCGAACAACAAGCAACACGATACGTTAATCTGTAAGATAGATCGAAAATCTACTCTACTTTCAGAATTCAGACATACCGCGAGGTATATAACAACATATAACATACAGATATAATATGCAGAATTGCAGATAATGCATAATTACTTGGTTATAACAAGTTATGCAGTAGCAGTTTTGCAATTTGTTAAAGAAAACATCAAGAAAAGGGCACAAGGCCAACTTGTGAGGGACTGTAAGTTGCAGTGGGCTTTCTCATACAGGCAAAGATAGAGCCTATCTTTTATGTTTGGTTGTCCAGTCCTTTGTCCAGTTCTTGTATCACACATCCATTATTGATTGATATTTGCTGTCACAATCCTGGATTGCAATTTGCAGAACATGGTTAAAACTATTTCACTTGCTCTCCTTGTAAACCATCACATGTTCATGACATATATATGATGATGCCCTTCGGAAGAATGTGTGTGCAGTCGATTGAAGTTAAGGTCGCCAATCAGTCTAGTCGAAACGTACAGTCGCCAGAAGATACCGACACCTATACTAGAGAACCATGGGCTAGTAGATAGGTGGTAAAACAAGAAAACAACAAAGAGCAATTAAACTGGTGCATGTGACTTAGCAAACAAACAACAGCAGCCAGCAAAACCCAATCTTCATCTAGCCCTCGGATTTTTTCAGTGTACAAAGCTTGACCAATCATTCAACACTGTTGTAATCCTGCTGAGTACTAGCCTTAATTGCAGATCTCTTATCTTTTTTTTCTTCCGTTGTTTCTTCGAGTTTCTGCGAATCTAAGGTGGATATTGGAACCAAGTGTGTATAATAGTCACATTCATGATACTAGAGACAAACGCAGGAATTTAATGGCGAAGAAGACTGGTTTATTGGCTTTTGGCTATCAATCTGTAAACTTATGGATTGTTTACAGGGATAATTTGGAATCATGTGAATGAATAACGATTATACCAGCAACCAGCCAGTGCAGAAGGATGAAAAATTATTCCTGCTGTGCTGATTAGTTTCCCATGCGATGATGTCTCTTGAGATTCAGTTTCATTATTTAGGTAATACTAGTGCATCACTGTCATACACATACTGAACTGTTTCTCAGAACTTAATAGTTAATACTAAGGATAACAAAACAAAAATGAATATATATATGTACACCACCCCAGTGCGGATGGTCGTGGATCGGCCGCCGCGACCGACTTAGGGAGTAGCGGCGACCAATTGCAAGATGGTCGCCCAGCCTCAACGGCATTGTCACCGCCCACTTGGGGTGACAAATGATAACCCGGCATGTATTTTATCTTTTTTTAAAAGAAAAATATCTGTATTTTGAAAAAATATTCAAAATACAAAAGCTATAACTAGGTCATATTTTTCAAGATTTATAACTAAATATCATTCTTCGTTATGATTCTGAACTTAAAAGATTACCATTCTGTCTTTTAAACTCAAAAACACTTAAATCATTCATATAATCTTCTAAGATCCCAAACACTTAAAAAAATGGCTTCTTTCAACTCATATACGAGCAAACAATTTCGAATTTGTGGCATATTGGCGCATGTATCCCAATTTACCGCCAGATTGTGAGGTTATTTTTCTCAAACTTATTCTCCATCTATCCGCCGTTAACTTTTCTCAACAATCATGCCATCCATTAGTTCAAGAAGATGCTTTCAGGCCCCCAGGCTATGTCTCCTTGGGATGTCAATGGGATGTCAATGGATCATAATCCACTATGTCTATTGATAAAAGTTAAATATGATTGTATAGGTTAGAATGTTGGATAGACCAGGGTGCTAATCCACACCCACACTCATGCTTATATTTAGTGAAAATTAAAACGAATCCTGAACGAATTTAGGCGGATTATGATCCGTTGACAGGCCTAGCTAGTCTCAACACCCGAGATGCTCTTTGTTCCGGAGATGCAACCGAACATATGGGGAAGAGGAGGCGGAGCTGAGCGATGGAGCAGAGGTGGTCGTGGTAGGGAAGGACTGCCAGAGCTAAGGGAAAGAAAGTTGTTGCCGGGATGCAGGAGGTCGTCGGAGAAGAAGGCGGATGAGAGAAGGGCGAGGTGAAATGGACTATCGATGAAGACATCAGGCTCATTTCATTTTGGATGTCAGTGTCTAAAGGTCCATCAAAAGGGACGGGCATGAAAATGACGACCGTGATGGGAATGGGAAGGCCAAATGGGATGTTGTTCGGAAAGATAGCATGTATAAACTTCATGATCAGAACGTCAAATTTTCTCCTTAACATGTAGAAATAAATGAAGACAATTGTGACGATCTGGGTTAGTGCACATGATAAGACAACAAAACTTCATTCATTCATATAACCCTGGATGAAATAAATTAGAAAAATTATTAAGTGTCTTTTAATAATTTATTTTTAAGGGGATTACTATTATATTTCAATACTACGTGATTAATACTATCATTAAAAGACAACGAAGCGCAACTCAGTTAGTAAGACGCTTCCCCTCTAACCAATAGGTCGGGGGTTCGAGTCACCTTTGCCTATTAAAAAAAATACTATCATTAAAAAAAAAATTAAAAAAATCAGTCACCACTCTACTACTACAACAATTTTTGGTCACGTGAGCAGGTCGCAGGGGCAACATGCAAGAAGTGGACAGTGGGTGATCCTATAATTGAACAGAATTTAAGCAAGATTTTGTTCTTAGTAAGGATTTTCTTTCACGCAAATGAGT
>JAYMSL010002565.1:0-14016 GCA_036897195.1 Plantago coronopus | reverse complement strand
TTTTGCACATATCCTATTCTCTTATTTCATAATTTATAACATGACATGACTTCACGTGGTTGCTCACACAAATCCATTCAATTTGAAAACTATCGATATCAGTCACCAAGGCAATAAGTAATCTGGTGGCTTCGATACTCGTGTGCACTTTCATCTTTTCAGTTTTCAGTCAGTTGAAACCGTCTTCTGAACAGTTTTCTGGTGACTGGAAAACATGTTTATGGGGCTGCCGCCATCTTGTTAATGCAGATGAAGCCTGTCATAACAGTCATTTGAATGATTAGTGATGTATGACCCAAAAAACAAGGAATGGTTAGGAAAGAGGGACCAGCAAATACAGAAAAGTGGACTTACCCCAGCGCCATCACACTTGTGGTGAGTTTTTTCTGGTTCTCAGGTTGACTTAGCTCGAGAGTTATGGGGGCACTTTCCCCGTGCTCATTGTTGATGCCACCTGTGATTTTCGATGACCTGCTTGCTCCCCCTTTCTCCCCCAGACCAGAAACCTAGAAATATGTTTGATATGTTCAGTTACCTACCTGTGCTATATATTATTCTAATTATTCAACTACGATTTTTTCTTGTTAACTGCCAATACCTTTTTGTTCAGTTCTGCATTTTCTTGAAGAACAACCTTCATCCTGTCGTGAAGCTCTTTGTTTTCTTGGTGAACGAGGTTCCCCTGCAACAAGATTGATGAAGGTATTGTCCAGTTTTAAACACAACCACAAAACATTAGTAAAATTTGAAACTGTTGTTTCTGGATAACAACCTTTCTGTTCAACTCATTGATTTCTTCTGCCATGGCTTGTTCCTGTAAAAAAAAACATGTTCATCGAGGACCTTGTGGGGGTACGCCATGAGCAATGTTCAACATATATATCTAGGAACTTGCCTTTCTAATACGGACGCCCTTCAAACTCATTTCCAGTCGATTTTCCAGACTTTGGAGGTCTTTCACGCTCAATCCAGAAAGTTCCTCTCCCAAAAGTTGCCTACAGTTGTCAAAAAGTAGCACATCATATATTTCAGTATGTACATCCGGCCCTTCCTTTTTTATTTCTCCTGTGTTATATTTATCCCAAGATTATGGCTCTTTTATACATCCACTGTGACTGTATATGACATGCAATGATACTTACTTGTGGCATTCCTGCAAGTACTGTAGTTGTTGCCTCAAGTTTGCGGATTCCATTTGCCAAAACTAACAATGAATGGAAAGCAAAGTTAACATCTTAATCTGAAAGTTGGTTCTACTTACGTAGATATATAATGTATCTGATGAAATGATGAAAATTACAGTAAACTAAACTATATTGTAACAAACTCAATTCAAGTTGGATGATTCTTGGAAAAATATGTTTGAACCAATCAGAAGTTGTGGTTATGTTTTAACGCTGTTTGTTATCTAACACTACAAGTTGTTGCAAGAGTCACATTATTGTGAAAAGATTTTATGTCTGTGATTTTATTTACCCCTACACAACCTCAAGGTCAAGGAATTACCTGTTTTCGGATGTTTAAAGCTATATGTATCTTTTCTTGATTCTGTACCATGACACTTTATGAGATAGCTGCTTATGCAAGACTAATTTCAAAGAATAATTGCTCATCTCATTGAGGATTTCATATGTCCAAAACTTTCATCCTCTATATGACCAGTTAATCTGTTCTAGTACTCACTAATCCTGCTAGCATGGCCTTTGTTTGTAAAGTAATCTCTTGAAGTGTGCGGAACTGTCTTTTTATCTTCCTAGTCTTTCTGAACAATTATGAGTGCAGTTACTGATCCAATTTTGAACCCCAACTGCTCTAGTACTCATAACTTCTGCTTGAACAGCATTTTCTTTTGAACAGAATCTTTATGGTCTTTCTTAAAAGTAATGAGTTGGTTCGTTGTCATTTGTTTGTTCATTGTGGATCTATTCATACCACGTGTCTGTGATTAAGATACTGGACATTTTGGTCTTGTCAACGTTGGTAATTCTCCCTACAGATTTCTGTACTTGGTAAAAATAATTCTATAGAGCGTAAACTCCCAAATACATATTCTGAGACATGCGTTTTTGTTATTTGGTGGTGTATTACATAATTTACGTTCCTGTTTCTGCAAAATGCATCATCATCTATGCATGTATGTGTTTTGTTTATGGGGGACTGTTTTTATATTCAGGCAAGCTACTTCTTGTGAAATATTGAATTATGTCCACTGGATGACACTATTTTGCACTGTCCTAATAGGCAATCTATTAACTTGTTTTGAATAGTTCAAAGTCCCAGTCGTAGCCTCAGGAATGGTTTTTCATTTCCTTAATTTCTCCCTAAATTCTCCATAGCAGAAAGAACTGTAAGTTCCAACATTAGCGATTTATTCTCTGGTCTCCTAAGATAAATAAAAAACCAACATCATTTCTTCTTAGTAGTGCTTGTAGATGGATTAAGAATCTGTCTACTATACTGCATGTATGAATTATCTAGGATCTGTTCTCTTACTGTACCATCATCTTTGTCACACCACTTCTTTCATTTATATTCCAGGCGTGATTGAGATGGTGGAAATTTTCACCTCAACTTTGAAAATTCTTCCAACTCCTTAACCTTGAATAAATAATTATATAAACTAATCTTCCAGATACATGTACAGAGACTGAGAGACACATGCATTATATATTAGGTGCCATATGAAGTTAAGAACATTCACATTATCTGCTTGCTTTCTTTTGTTTTCATGAACCTGGGACGTCTATCATCTTGTTGGTCCATTTGTTTGGTCTATAGCATACTCTAACTGGAATTGCGCAGCAGATTTTTCATATGGACACATATTTGGTTAATGGATAAATGTCCATGCTTGAGAGATAATCTGATGCATTCCCAGTAAAAGCTTGCTTTGGTATTTCAAAGGATAATTTCCCATATTTGTACCTTTTGTCAAAATGCCTGATTATCTGTGTAGCACTCTGGGAAGCTTGAAGCTCCTTCATCCTTGTAGGAGTTTAAATCTTCAGCTTCTGTCATCAGGTTGTTTTCCTGGTCAGACAACGAACTATCTTTCAATGGGATATTTCGATATCCACAATGGCAGAAACTTCAAGGCTTTCACTTTCTGTGAGATTAAGAGTTCATTCTTCTGCGAGATGGAATATGAAGTATTACATTGATGCAAAGAAGGCAATTATTTGAATATTTTCCAAAACCCAATTACTTTGCAAAATTCGCAAGTTTTAGCCCTCTTCTGTTGACCGTCACGTGCTCTGTTCTGTACATGTACTGATGTACTCGGAAGTAGCATTAGTTTAGAACGGGAAAGGTGTTTCTGCTTCTGCAGATCATCACTTGGTTTTGAACTGGGTTTCTGTTTTTCTGCTTTATGTGGAGGTCATATATGAAATGTGCTGATCCAATATGCACTTCCTATATTGTGCAGGAATCAAGTTCTTTACTATCTTTGTAAATGTGGCACGTTTTGTATCAGCCGTTACGTGTCTCCAAGATCAAAGAGGGGGAACTGGAAATGTCTATCTTCAGTCACAAGGTACTACTTTTCCTATGTAATATTATTATTGGGGATAATATTAAAATCATGCTCTTGAGGTCTGTTCTTGATCATATGATTTGTCGGCCAGAGGATCTCTCCGCCCCAAACAAACCTAGTTTGTTTTTCCTGGATAAGGTACTTGAGTTGATCAAAAGTTGTTAGATAGTGGAGGGTTCTATAAGACTATAACACTATAGGGCATCTCGATGCCTACCGATGATGCTCTATCTTCATTCCCAGCCCTCATATCGTAAGTCATATACAGTTCCTCATATCGTAAGTCATATACAGTTTCTTGCTTTTTTTTTCAACTTCCTTCGCCCTTCTTCTCGTCCCACATTAGATACTGTTCTACACTTCTGCTGATCTCTCCTTGTACCAAAACATGGATCTTAGACTAGGGTACTATCTCTTTCTGCCTAGAGTTTGGGTTTTCAGAGTGTTATGTTCCTCTTTATGTATCCAGCTTTAGTTTTCCAGGAGATCCTCTATGCATAATGGATTTTTTGTCCTGGAAAGCATGACAACTGGTCTAAATTTCACAGCAAGAGTAGGATGCATAATTTGTCCTCAGGAAGGATCCTAAACTTGCCCTCAAGTTAATCGTGACCTGGAACTCTAGGCTGGATGTTCCAAGTGTCCTGAGACATATAATTCAGCACCACATTGGACTGTTTTCTGTCTCCATAAACTTAGGCTGTAGTAGACTAGTAGTAGAACAATGCCAATGCATACTTTGGGTATTAGTCATCTGAGTCTCAGAGCAGATATATCCAGGATTCCGTCTATTTATAAGAAATTTTGTGTCCAGGGAAACTTGAAACTGGTCTAAATTTGAACCATGAGGAGTGAGGATACTTTATATAAAGATGTGAGGGTGGATGGATACTTGGAGTAAACGTCCGAAGGGGCAGACTATACTCAATACTTGGCTCCTTACCGTAATGAAGAAATGTAGAGTTGAAGCATTGGAAAGAACAAGTCCAAGAATGTAGAAGATAGGATGAAGCAGAAATATATCATCCTCACTTCTTATTCCTAGTATCAAATCATTACCCTTGAATGTTCTGTGTGATAATGATGTGCAGCTATTGTTCACAAGGTCAGCCCATATACTTTCAATTAACACATGAATTTGGATATTGGAACCTGCTAAGTGAGGATTGGCATTTTGTGGACCTCAAATGCGTAATACCATTTCCTAGTTTCGGCATCACAGCAAGGTCGGATATACAAAACTGCAATCTAGTGTTAATGGTTTTTGCTGTTTCTTGTTAGATAGTCCATGTGTGGTTTATGAAGGTCTGGTAAATTATTACAACATAGAGTGCAGTCTAAACTATTAAACTAGGAATTAAAATTTGTTTCGGACTTACAGGCCTAAATTTATTAGGATTAAACCGTTTCTTCTTGTAGATTTTTCACAAACACTTGTGAGAGAATTATTTTCTTATAAAATACAAAAAGATACCACCTTAAACTACTGATGTTTTGAATCAAAGCACTGGTGTTCTTAGTTATATCTGTAATAATGTTTTTCCGTCCCTAAACAGAGACCGTCTCCTAGCAGACTTCCTCTAGAGTTCTAGTTATGATAGTTACCTAATTCAATTACGATGGAATTTAGTTTGTTTTGCTTGTAGGAGTTAGTTTCACCCTTCAGGGTGGTTTGTCACTTCGTCTCTCCAGAAATTTGAGGTTCTTATTTTATTCTCCTATTTTTAACAGCTAGGAAAATGTGACTTATTACTTCACCAAAATCATATTATCCCTTCTCCATATATCCTCCCTAAATTCTCTGCTCTTATCAAAATAAATGTCATGAAAGGGGGAAACTGCATGTGTAGTGGAAAACTACTAGTTAGAAAGTTCTAAATCTTAACACTTTTGTTTTGTTTCCCCCCTTTGTTTTACTGCTTCTCATGTAACTCTGTATGATTTAATTATAATCCAAAAGCAGATAATAATCCAAGTCATGCCTTAGACACAGACCTAAGTAGTATAATTGCACACATTTGGCTACTTTTACCGCGTAAGATGATGTTGAAAATGATAAAGAGTTGAACTGAAATACCTTGAGCTCTGAAGTCGGATTGGGCAGGTAATGATGCTCCTCTTTTACCCTGTTGTATCTTCCGATTACAGCTTTCATGCTGATACAAAGGGAGAGGTGTAAATTGCTATACCTTCTTTGTTTATGGCTAGCGTGCTTAGTATTTGCTTCAAAAATGTGAAACATGAAGAAAAGAAAACGAGAACAGAGACATAGGTGTAGTGTAGTCCAAGAATGACAAATATACAACACAAGCAGAGCAAATAGCATAATGTTTGCATTATTCAGATGATTTGTCTTCTTGTTCTGCAAACATAGGACACAAGACTTGCCTCTGCCACTCTCATCATAGCAAACTCAAGAAGTGCTAATACTCCCTCCTATTTTTAATATAAGACGTTTTATCATTTTCACACATTTTAATACATCTCATTAAACTCATTATTTTTCTAAATATTTTTCATTCATGTTATTAAACTTCAAGGTTATTATGATACTTTGACCAATAAGATGCTTCAAATGTCATGAATTTCAACAAACTACATTAATTAATAAGTGTAATAATTCAAAAAGTTTATTGGAAATTGCAAAACGTCTTATATTATGCAAATAATGTAAAAGCTAAAACATCTTATATAAAGAATAGGAAGGAGTACAAAGTATAAACCTGCGATATATGTAAGTGAGTTAATACCCAAATTTATAGTACAAATGTCATCATTTTCAACATTTTTGGCAATTTAGAGTTCTTTTTAGTGTAGGTCTGTTTGCAATACTACAGTAAATGTTCACAGGTCAGGCGACTTAGGTGTTTAATCGAACTAGAAGTGAGTAGCTCATTAGGTTGGTGCCTTGGTGGTTAAACAGACATATTCTCTATATCAGAACATCCTTCATAGATGCTTTCTAAGTGAATCTTGATTGGTGCTTTCTAAGTGGAATCTTGTTTGGTGCTTTCTAAGTGGAATGTTTGGGACAGTTCTCTGCTCAACACACAATTTCTTATTCTACCTCTTTGAGCAACCAAGTATACCTGATAACTCGGTTTTGGTTCCTGGACCTCAACTACAATCTGATTAGATATAGGGCATGTGTATGCATTCAGGTTATCAACATGGGCATGGGCATCTGTACTGGACCGTTGGACCTTTTGACAACCACATGGGCACGTATGCATACACATTCGTTGTTATATTACAATGTAACTTGCAGCATGAGCGTTTTTATGCATTCATACATGGTCATACCAACATAAAAGTTCATATCCGTTGAACTGTGCATGCGTGGATGTATGTCATTTATCAGTTATGGTAATTTGTAGTGTCGAGTTGTAACACTTGGTAATTTCTTCCAATCATACATGTATGAACAACTATATGCCCACAGTTTTAACACTAGCATGCATATCATCCTTCAGTAATGATCATCTGTACTGTAGAAGTGGATCTAGGTGGTTCCAAGAGGTCACACATGAATGCAAGACTACAAATCCCCAGATATTGACATGCACGCGCGTGCACGCATATCTATCCCTTAGCAAGTTTGCGAAGTCACATCTATACGCATACTTACTCTCTACATGTTTGTGTGCTTAATTATTTACTAAGATACAATCGAATCACAATATGATCGATAAGTTCTTGCGAGTAGCAGATTTAGGGTCAACGGACAAACAAAAACTAAGAGTAGAACACGCGCAAACAAGATTGAAGCAACAACTATTTCCATCAAAAGAAACATGAGTGTGTAATTAGGGAAAAATTCTACTAGAGACCTGATCAGGTCTATCTATGGCTAATTGAATAGACAATATAGTTGAGAGTGCTCCATAAATGATGTACAGTAATGAGTAGAGTGCAGCATTCAAATTGACAAGATCTATCAAAATAACCTTGTCTACACAAATAGCTTACTGTAATTAGCACAGACAAACCTGGAGCTAGAAAATTCATAAAGCTTCCCAGTACTGGAGAACACCATCAATCCAACCTGTGCATCACAAAGGATTGATAACTCCCTTGCCTTCTTGATCAAACCACCTCTCCTCTTGGAGAAAGTCACCTGACGGCTCGTTGGGTTATCGATCCGACGAATAACAATCTTTCCTCTTCCCATGTTGTTTTCAGTTTCCTAGAGAGAAAAGGGAGAATAAGAGGACTTTGGTTGCTCAGTTATCCTTAATAAGAATAAAACAAATGATTTTCACCAATACGGTAACAACATTTTCAGATATTCCGCTTCGAAATGGAAAAGAAGACAATTTGAGAATTTAGACAGAGCTTACTGCTTTGAGTTTGAGGTCGGCTCAGGACTAATTAGTCTCTTTCAGTAATTGAAAATAATCATTAGAGGCTACAGTTACAAATATATAAAATGGCAAGTGGTTTTACAAGAAAGGCATCACTTTGCTTTAAATCATGGAGATGTTTCAGTTAGTACCGAAAATAATTTATTGCCTTTTTCTGAGTTTGTCAGGCTTAATATATTCACCAGTAGACAAAATACTAAAACACAGTTGTTAGTTGTTACTACCTAGAATAATCCTTATAGTCAAACTATACGTATATCTTACCATTTCAATATGTTTTTCAGTTTCTGTTTTCAACTCTTCCATCAAATTCTATACTTCCACGTTCCAGTATAAATGCAACATTTTATCATGAAAAATGGATGAGTTATGTAACCCAGTATGTAATTTATAATTTAAAATCAAATATGATTATTGTTACAAATAAAAAGTCAATGTACAAAAACAACATGATTGGCGGACGCACAAAGAATGATAAGGTAGAAGTTTGGGACGGGATGAAGTTAATATACAATATGTCATTCTAATTCATAGTCTGTCGCACTTGTACGATAACTTAGTTCACGTAATTTATAGGCTATTGTGTGAATTATTTGAGTTTACTCAGTGAACATTTGAAGGGTACTTGCTGTCGAATTTCTAGAAGTTGGCATACAAAACTAGGAAATGAGATGGATTAATTTACCATTATTTATATGTTCGAGGAGGTTGGGGTAATGCTAGTGCTACTGCTAACCTAGTACAATCAAAAGGAGAACAATGTAGTGTACTGTTAGGATTGGTTTGAGAATACATGACGTTTTCTTAACCAATTAGTGATCAACACGTGGAGGACGTCTACTGTGTTTAAGGTTTCGTCCACTAATCTGGAGCACGATGATGATAACCTTAATTATTAAAAAAAGGATATGTCCTAGTTGTTCACTTTAACAATTAAGGTTAAGTAGCCAATAATCATGCCAAAAGCCTTTCTCAAATTGGCTCCTAAGAGGATCAATCCGAGTCATCATGTCTCGTGAATCTTTGGCCAATATTGAAAGCTATTTATACCACTATACCACTAGTAATATAATATTTTATAAATCGAATAGACGAATACTCCCACCCTCCGTCCCACAAGACTTTATCCACTTTCCATTTTTTGATGTCCCACAAAATTTTACCCATTACCAAATAAGGAATCTACCCCACACACTAAAACATTATTTTAACATCAATACATTTCTTTATCACCACACATTCTCAAAAAGTAACCTACTCCACTTACGTTTTCATTTGAACTTCATTACTTTAACTCATTTTCTTAAACTGCGCGCAAATCCTAAAGGATAATGTTTTGTGAGACGGAGGGAGTAGTAAAGATATGTCAATTACTTTACTCTTACTTCCTCCATCTCACAAAATTTTACTTGCATTTCATTTTTAAATGTTCCACAAACCTTTACCCATTGCTATTATCAATAAAAAATCTACCTTACCACTAGTAAAACATTATTTTAACATCAATACATTTCTTTATCGCCACACATTATCTAAAGTTAACCTACCATACTTGCTTTTTCATTTTACTCCATTACTTTAATACTCCCCCCGTCCCACAAAACTTTACCCACTTTCCATTTTTGGGTGTATCACAAAACTCTACTCATTACCGTATAAGTATCCCACATACTAAAACATTATTTTAACACCAATATTACTACTTTATCACAAAAAAGTAATCTACCCCACTTACTTTTTCATTTACTCTATTACTTTAACTCATTTTATTAAACTACACGTCAAATTTAATGGGTAAAATTTTGTAGAACGGAGGGATTATCTTTTATTAAACTACGCGTTAAAGGTAATGTTTTGGGGGAAGTCGGAAAGAACTCGTAACTAATAAACTACAGTATGCTTTTTAGAATTTACGTATAAGATGATAAGGCTAGATCAGTAAGATCATAGAATGATACTAATGAACTGCACAAAACTCAGTGGTTATAGAATAAATTAATCCCCTAAGGTGGATACTGATTTGATGCAATCTACCTGTCACTTTGAGAGGCGGAAATTTGATCCTGTTGGCTCCACAAGATTTACCATTTGAAGAATCCAATATCGTAAATGTTTTATTTTCATCAAAACAATAAAATAATTAATAAATAAAGAAGGAAGGAATATGCGTTGACGATTACAAAGATTGCTTCCCCGCATCTGCGGGACATTGTGCTCCTGATTATTAAGAAAGCGCTTTGAGAGCTTGTGGCCGTGCGAGTTGATAGTTTTTTTTTAGTTTGGATAAGCAAATATTCATTAAGACTAAATAGCAGCATGGGCACCATCATCAACAGAATGAATCTGATGCTTGTGTTCAGAAGTTACATCAGTAGAAATAAACGGAGCAAGTCATGCAGGACAACAATCCCAAATATTAATGTGAAATCTATCAAAAGGGGCTATAGGAAGCCTGTTGGATAAGTGCATGGGATTATGGGCTGCTGCCGGCACAAAAGAGGTAGTATGCTTGGCCATCCTGTCACTATCTTCAAGGAGGATCTGTTTAGCCAGTTGATCGGCTACATTGTTAGTTTCTCTATACACAAAAGTTTGTTCTAACCCCATCCTGTCAAGCTTGTTTGTAGCACCACTGCAATTAGGTTGCTGTGAGTCCATCTTGGTGCGAGTTGACATAGTTTATCCAATGGTTGTGTGTTAGGCACAATTTTGGGCTTTAACCCATCTCCTTAGATCAATACCACACAAACTGTTTATACATTTTTTTTGTTACGATTTCTCTGGCGCGCGTTGTTTAAGATATTGTGTTGGTTCGTGAAGTTTACTCAGTGAACATTCTAATAATAGTGGTTCCATATTTCTCAAAGAATATGGTTTTTAACACGTTGTAGGCATCTCTAAAAAATAATGATATATTTTAATGAATTGAGTTGAACTTAGTTATTCGTGAGAATAAGAAATAAGTTTTTAAAAAATAAAAATAAACAAAGGAATAATAATATAGTTTGTAATAAGTGGTGAGGGTCACTTAACGTTTGAAATTACCACATAAAAATATCTACATATTTACAATAAATATTAATTACTTATAATACAAATCAACTGTCAATCATAAATATAAACTATTTTATCACACATCAACTAATATACATACAATCAATTATTTAGCATGAAATATTAACTATTTACATTACATATTAATTATTTTTTAATAAATGTCAACTATTTATAACGTTACATACTATTTTTGTCAATAAATATTATTAAGATTAAGACGGATGGAGTACCTAGAATGTATACTAATAACTACTCCTTCCGTCCCACAAAACTTTACCCACTTTCCCTTTCATGACGTCCCACAAAACTTTAATCATTACTAAATAAAGAAGCTGCCCCACACACTAAAACATTATTTTAATATCAATCACCACACATTATCTAAAAGTAACCTACCCAGGGGCGAAGCCAGGAATATTGGTCAGGGGTAGCACAAATGCTTAAAGTAAAATTTAATTAATTAATTACGAAAATTTAGCTAAAAAAATAGTTTTTGACTCCCTAGTACGTACTATCCACAATAGATACTCTAAAAGTAAGTAGTAATATTTCATATAATGATCCATAATGCCACAACTTTTTTTTTACTTTTATCGAAATGTAAAATGCGCAAATTTTCTAATTAAATTTTATAAATATCCAACAATATAATGCTACTTGACTTTAATGTAGAAAATAATAAGAATCACGTTTATATAGAAAATAATATACTTATAATTTCTACACTTTAAGAAAAATAATTAAATTTTATAAGGGCATAATTGAAATGAAAAAGTGAATGAATACAAAACATATGTTTGAAAAAGAAAATTAAAATGTATGCATAAATTGTTTTCATCTTTGAAATGAGAAAACTAAAATGATATTTTCAATAAATTAGCTCCGAATTATTTTAGAATAAAAAACAAGAAGAATGAATTCCATGAATAATTTGAGTAACGAAAATAATAATTAATAAACTAATTTATTAGTCAAATAACTAAAATGAGGTAGACATGAGGATAATAAAATGATAAAGGAAATTGAAGAAAAAAGATGAAATAATTTGACCACCAAGGGATCGAACTCGTTCGGTAGAGTTCCAAGGGTCAGACTTTAACCATTTGAGCTGGAAGAGAAATTAGTACAAAAAAGAGCATAACTTGTATTCATATAAAGACGGTAAGGAGGGTATAGTAGTAATTTCATGTCAAAAATCGAGGAGCAGCACTTGCTACCCCTTGCTACTACGTAGTTTCGCCCTGGGTCTAACATAATACTTGCTCCTATTATATTGTGGTGTTCACCATCACATTTAGGTGAATAGACATACCGATTAAAAGTTTGCTTGTTTGTTGATGTTGGCCCGATGTGAGCTTAGCATCATAAACACCATGATAGTTTGACAAAATACACACGACAAGACAACGAAGCGCAGCTCAGTAAGACACTACTCCTCCAACCAATAGGTGGAGGTTCGAGTCACCTTTGCCTCTTCAAAAAATAAAACACGACGGAGGGGCAGTGCTTGGACCAATATTCTCACATAGATGATTCATGACGTGAAACGATTTCATATATGTGAAGATCCACATCTAACTCAGTTGCATATGCTATAGGCCAACAAAATAAAATTGACATGAGATTCATATATACCACAACCTTCAGCTAGTAGATTTTCATTTCATTAACTTAATGAAAAAGTGTGTTTATAGGCGAAGTGTCTCATACGTCTCCGTGAATACGATTTTACATTGACGTGCTTTCGTGAGTGAGGAATTTGTTGAAAATTATGTTTTAAAAATTAGATATTTCTAAAAACTAAAATAAAATTATTAAACAAAGAGGAAAATGACAATACCAAACAAAAGCAAAAGTGATAGAGTAGGATTGTCAACTTACATAAAATCACCTATAGAGAAGTATGAATGCAATTAGTTAGCGATTGATTCCATATATATTAAACTCTTCTTTAAAGTAATGAATAATAATATTAATACGTGGTTAACTTCATGCTCAATGAAATATATATATTATTATCAGTACATATAATATGGCATATTAATTGGGTGATAGGTGATGGATGGTACTTCTTGCTATATTAGTTTGAAATTGATTTTTTCCTTAATCCAATAAAATTTCTATTAAAAGAAGAAAAAAAACAATAAGAGCAAAGGAAAAGGGGCAGTTTTGGCAAGTCACTTTAAAACATATCAAGTGAAGTGTGAACGCATTGGGTAGCTAAAGATTCCATTCCATCCCGGATGAAACTGCCAACGGACTTTCAAAAATGGCCGCCCACTCCCCACTGACCCGTCCGGATATATTTAAGAATTGCAGTATTTGCACGACGTTCTCCAATAAATCGGATAAATTATTATTAAATCATTAAACAAATGCACGTACATCGTCATAATGGTTCAAAAGCAAAACTATAATGCAAAATGAATTATTTCTTTGAAATTATATCTCCCCTCTCTCTCTCACTTCACCTTTTCTTATTTTTTAATGCAAAATCGTTGTCATTTTCCTGGATTGTAAATTTGTAATCCTGGAAAGTTTATTGAATCACGAACCGGATAGGAAATTCCAAGACAACTATGTTAAACCACCAACGGTCATATTCGCCGAGAGACAAGAGAGAACAGTGAAAATGACAATAAAACACTCTGGAGGAGTAAATCAAAACTAAGTGCGGATATATTTTACCATGAATCCATGATGCGGATATTCTCTTCTTCCGGGGAACAACTAGGTTGGTGGAAAGAATTTATTTGAAAAATTACGAAATATCAGGATTCCGGAGATACCGATAGTTAATTTTTTTTTCATAAAAAAAACCAATACATATTTTACGGGCTGAGTGGCAAGAGACTCTGCTCTGTTTAGCAGCCCTTTAACACACTTGGAGGCCCAATTTTGTGTTTGGCAAGCTACTCAACTCTGGCCCTTAACAGACCACTTTTTTTTCGTAGCCCCCCTCTCTCTCTCTCTACTGTCACCGTCCTCTCTCCTCTCTCTAAAACCTCTCCCCTTCCGCGAGCCGCCGCCGCGTATTCCGGCGAATTGCGCCACCTCCTG
>JAYMSL010002564.1:0-14019 GCA_036897195.1 Plantago coronopus | reverse complement strand
TTCCCACAATCTTCCCTTTGGGCCACCACTGCCTCCAACCCTAGTTCCTTCTGGAGAAATTTGCTTAAACTGCGGAATCTTTTTGCCTCCCTCACTACTTGGCAAGTTGGTAATGGACTCTCTATTAGCTTCTGGTTCCAGCGATGGGTAGGCCGGCTTGTTCTTGCAGATTATGTTCCGGCTATTCCTACTCACGCCCAACACTTTACGGTGGCTGATTTTTTTACACCCACTGGTTGGAACTTCTCACTTCTCTCCTCCTGGTTACCAACTCATTTGGCTCTTCGTGTTAGTGGTCTCCCACTTCCAGCACTTTCCACTACAGATGTTCTTAGATGGGGACCTTCCAATCAAGGAAATTTCACTGTAAAATCCGCATACATGGCCTTGATTTCTTCCCATGTTCACTATCCTCTTTGGCCATGGAAGCTTATTTGGTCTGCAGACATGTTGCCCCCGTACAAGGTTTTTTGCCTGGCTCAGAGCTCATGGACGATTACCCACACGCCAGAGACTCCATAAGTTCATTCCCTCTTTAGATCCTCACTGTGTAATCTGTTTGCAGGGGGAAGAATCTATACAACACTTGTTTTTCCAGTGCCCTGCTCTCACTTTGTTCCGCCAAGCAACCTTTCCACCGTCTTGGCAACAGACTCCTCCTTCTTGGATTCCTCATTTCCTGAATTTGCCAATCACCCCTTCTGATAGAACTCTCTTATTCCAAGCTTGTGCTATAATTTGGCAGGTGAGAAATGCAACGATCTTCCGACAGCAGGTCTACTCAATCCATGATATGATCCGGCTTTTCCATCAGCTCAAACACACAAGGCAGCAACCTCCGCCTACCGCTGTCCCTAGGATCACAAAGTGGTGTAAATGGAAAGCTCCCCCGCCAGGTTATATAACTCTAAATGTGGACGGTTCTTCATTAGGGTATCCCGGCCATACGGGAATTGGAGGCATTTTCCGAAATGAGCAGGGAAACTTTATCCAAGCTTTTGCGTCTTATATTGGCATAACTGATAATAATACTGCAGAATTATGGGCAATTCGCACAGGCTTGAGTCGAGCATTGTCATTAAACATCTCTAAGCTTATCTTATACACGGACTCATCCTTTGTTCTTGATGTTTTGTGCAGGGGGAGGGAAGCTCTACTGACCAGTCGCGCACTGGTCACTGATATCCGTACCATGGCAGCATCTTTTGTGGATCTCAAACTACAAGGCATTTACCGGGAAGCTAACCAAGCAGCGTACTTGTTGGCAAACACAGGTAGTAGTAGATTTCAAGACATGGACAATACCAACCCGCAATTTTCAGCAGTACCTTCTACTATGCGAATATGGGATATTTGTCCTTTTTGGCTTGTAACTTGTTGTAATAATGACTTAGTAGGTAGTCCTCGTACGATCAAAACTATGGTAGAATTCCCTGTACTTTCGCTTTCGTAATAATATGACTCAGTTTTCCCTTCAAAAAAAATAACTAGCGGATACGCACCATTTTACGTTTTTACCAAGTCTTCGGAGTTTGTAGGTCAGTATAGAAGTAGATAAGGAGAATATCTAAAACGTTGACGTCCGAAATGCGCCTATTAGTTGAACACATGATATCGGCGTAAACAGTAACTCAGCTCTTTATTCACCTTGTGTGGCGCACAACGGCTCACTGAATTTCGCCATGGCTATGGCTACTGGAATTCTCTCATCTCGTTCTCTCCCTTTCCGCATCCTCGCCTCGTCATCATCTCCGTCTACTGGTAAACTCTAGCTTCGTTTGCATACTAATTTTTCTTATCTCAAACAAAGTATTAGCTACAGTTTACATTAAACTAAGATTGCGTGTGCAGAAGGTACGAATTCAAAGCCGGCGAAGCTCCGAGAAGACTGGAGGCAAAAGTCCCGTCCTATTCCTCCCGGCGGAACCTATCCTGCCAAGGACCATTGCAGGTTCTCTCAATATCCTCATTTAGTGCCTTTTCGTTTGATGCCTACTAGCTGTAAGGTGTAAGCTGCTTAATAATGATTGGTGAGTGTAATTCTGCTATGTGCTGTTCAGTATTTCAAGGTTCAGTGAACTAGCGTAATTCTACTATGTGCTGTCCAATGCAATTATTGCATTTTTCATTATGTTGTGGTTCTGCAATTGTTTTTATTGATAATTCTATTGATGTTTATTGTTTTTTCTTGTGCTTGACCAGCAACTGCGGCTTGTGTGACAGTTATTACATTGCTCATGTGAAAAACGCTTGTGCATTCCTTGGAGATGGAATGTCTAGAATTGAGGTGAGTTCAAGTGCCTCCTTTTCCAGTGGTTCCTTCTATGTGAGCGTATTCAATCACACATGAGCCAATGTAGAAAATTGAGCATAATTGTTATGTTAGTTGACATATGGAGACCAATCAATCTATTTGATGAACTAAGAGATCCATTATGTTTAAGTTTGAACTCGGAGATTAATCGAGCTCTTTGATAAGTGAAACACAAATACTAAAAACAAGGAAGCTCGGTGCCAGTGCTCGAGAAAACTGTTTTAGGATGTACAAGTTACACTCACGTTTGATCATTCATATGTGGAGCCACGTGATTAATGAGTCTTAGAGCACTGTTTCTTTCCTGAAAATGTATCACTATCTGAAGGTAATTGATTTTCTGAATTAAAATCACATCTATATATCTCAGATTGTGTGGATGGATGTGTTGATGCATCCTAATGCAGAATTGAGCACTTTTAGATGTAGATGCATAATGTTTTCATTTCTATTGCTGTCTTAGGCTCTTGAGCCAGCCGTTCATGGTCGAGGCAGGAGAACAGATTCGTTGGAGGAGGTTTATATGGGAGTTCATGAAAATCTTCTTTATGCTCGTAAAACAAAACCAGTGGAAGGTGTGTGGAAATTTTTGGAGTCAATCTAAATGTTCTTTTGCACTGTATCAAACACTTGCATGTACCAATTTACTGAGTATAGAAAATTACCTTACTTCACTCTATATCTGAGACAAAACTTACTTTATTCACTTACCTATGGATTCGTGTCACTTTAAACATTGACAAAGAAACTAAGGTTTACATGATAGGGGCTCAGTGGACGGGTATAGTGACTACAATTGCTATTGAAATGCTCCGAACCGGCATGGTTGAGGCTGTTATTTGCGTGCAGAGGTATGCTACTGTTATTGATGTATTGTTATACTTATAATGGTGTCATCATTCTTTAACATGTGACTATGTGAGTGCTCTGTAACTCTCGTGTATATTTGTGCCAGTGATCCAGAGGATAGATTTACTCCCAGACCCGTCCTGGCAAGGTTTTTTAATACATTTGCAGTAATCTATTATTTGTTTTTCAGTCAAAAAGTTTCCTGGATTGTAATCAACTATTTTATCTCAATCAGAACCCCGGAGGAAATCCTTGCTGCCAGAGGTGTGAAGCCGACACTGTCCCCTAATCTTAATACTCTGGCGTTAGTTGAGGTTATTCCTCATGGTTCCTTCTTTTCCTTATTCCTCTCTTCAGTGGATTTTTAATACTATTAATAAATACTTCATAGTTCATATAGTTAATAATAATAATTAATAATAGGTAAATAAATAATAATAATAATAATTATTATTACTAGTAGTATCATCATCATCATCATATAGTTTTCTACACCAAATGAATAATTTATAGCCTTCACATTTTTGCTGAGGTTAAACCAGATAGATTTTGATAATCAAGCCAACATTGAGTTTTTCTCTGAAAGTTTTAACCCATTGCAAAATATTGTTGGTTAATATCATAAGCAGTTACATGAATTATTGGAAAGGTTCAGATGTATCTCAGTTGCATGTAATCGATCTGTAGTTCTTCTTGGATTCATTGTTATTACTTATTAGAGTTGGCCATAATGATTCTTTAACGCACTGTTAATCTGGATACACAGTTATTGTATCTCATATTATATTGGGAATTAAAGGTTCCTCAGATTAATGAGCTTAAGAAATGAATTTAATAAGCCTAAATTTCACTTTGCACGTTCATGTTCAATCACCGGATTTCTTATAGGTCCCAAGGTTAGGGAATAAAGTAATGGCTTGCATGTTGCATACAAAACTTGTCAATACGGACATTTCTCTATTTTCTAAAAATTTCTTTAAACCTTTGGTATAGCTTTACAAAATACCGATCTGCACCTGATCCAAAAGATAAATGCACTGGATATGCAGTGTAGGCTTTTCTAATAACCAGCCACTCCTTTCTTACAGTTTTCCCAATGTAACTTGAGAGGACTAGTTACTTCACTTGAAAATGGTGTATATATAGCTCTCTTTGATGTGCTTATTTGTTTGTCATACACAGTGTGATTGCTACTATTCAATATATCTTTTGATCAAGTTTATGACATGCTGCTTCTTTTGCGTTCTTATTATGTGCATTTTATGTTATGAGCTAATGAAAATGATCAAAAGGAATAAAAAAGTGTTAATGTTAGTCACTATAGTTGCGCTTGAACAACAAAAAAACATACTGATGATATATCAAACACAAGAATATTTTAAGCTAGTCCAACTCGTTGCTTTGCATTGATTCTCTGCTTTGGGGGCAATGTTTCAACTTTGAGCTGTGCTTAAGCTCTATTTATACATGCTCATGTCAAGGTGTGAATATGGAATTCATTACCGAACTCATTTCATGGAACATAATTGATCATTGTATGCACAATAATTACAAACAATTGTAACCATACACACTCAAATTTCTGATATGAATTCCTTGAAATATGTGCAATGCCTGAGAACCTTCGGTTTCAGATAGATTTTAATAATAAACAACAGTTCGGTAATAAAAAAATTGTTGTACGTTACATGGAATTTTTATTTTCCTGCTCATAATGGTTGGTGATACATGATCAAATTACTTTGCTTAGGGATATGAGCTATAGAATCAACATATTTCTTTCTGATCTCAGGCAGCTGGAGTAAAACGTCTTCTTTTCTGTGGTGTAGGCTGCCAAGTACAAGGTATTATTATTGTACAATTTGTTCAAGATTCTTCATGTTTTGCTTTATTGTGACTTATACTATTTTAATGCAGAATAATTTCTTAAAGTGCAGCCCTGAGATCAGTGGAGCATCACCTGAATTTGGATAAGCTTTATGTACTCGGAACTAATTGCGGTAATGCAATATTTAGGTCTTAAATTGTTTTTAATGTAAAATTGCTCATAAATTATGCATTCTACTATATTCATACTTTCATATTAAGTTTAAAACAGCCACATTCATATTTTATTTAGCAAATCCAAAAGGACAATAGGACTCTATTATTTTTTCCTCCAACATAATGTACATGAGAAAGAACCTTTTACATTCGTCCTGTGGTCAGGTAAGCATTTTCATATAATCTTGATTCTAAGCCATTTAGCTTATTTCCACTGGAGCACTGATCACGATATCCCCTTTGATCAAACAGTTGATGGATACAGACACTAATTATCCTGTTTCTCCAAGTTGCACACTTGAGAATTGCAATTCCAGCATTCTTAGTTCCGGCGCACTTGCACACTGCAATGCCTAGTTGGAACTTGTCCGTGCTATTTTAGCTAAGAAATGTCAGCAGAAAATCGAATGTGCTATTTACCTATAGCCAAAATTGACTTAAGCCCGTTTCCCAAGAGAGAACTCAATCAGAAATGCTTCTTTATTGCCCAATTTTACGGCATGCTAGTCACTTTAAGTAATATTTTTTAAATCTATTTTATAATGTTGATTCGGTATTTTCTTTTGTTTGTTTATATTGGTTGAATTTGCCTGTTTTACATCTTATAAGCATATCAATTTCTACATTGCAGTGGATAACGGAACACGAAAAGGCTTAGACAAATTTCTGAAGGCTGCTAGCACTGAACCAGAAACTGTTCTTCATTATGAATTTATGCAAGATTACAAGGTTTGGCTCCCTCAACCCTCTTCTCATGTATGTAATTCCTGAGCATACAATAATTCGTTGGAAAATATCCTAATAAAGAAGACAGTAATGCTCAGGTGGATAAGTTAACTATTGCATAATGTGTGCATCATATAGGTGCATTAAAATCATAGTATTATTTTTCTAATTTTTTTTCGTCGGTGGAAGGTTCACTTGAAGCATTTAGATGGTCATATCGAGGAGGTAACCAGTATTTTCGCTTGTGATTGTTGATATAATATTTTATTACGATACTTACTGATCCAATTTTTTTTGTTCAAGCAGGTTCCTTATTTCTCTCTCCCAGCCAATGATTTAACTGACGTGATTGCTCCTTCTTGCTACAGGTGATCCATACCTATTTTTGGCATAATTCTGTTTGCATCATTTCCAGTAGATGGAGTACTATGTAGTCCAGATTTTTTTTTCATTAAAAACTGTTGGTATCAGTAATATTTCTTGTAGGGAACTTTTAACTGGCAGTGATTTTATACATGGAATATGCATTCCAGGACTTGTAGGAATAATAACTAAGCCTTTAATTTTGTATGAATTGAGGCAGGTTATATATATGAACAAGCAAATGCAGCATGTGGCAATATTAGAGTTCTATGACGGCATTTAATGACCCTGCCTCCATATATATTGTTCTACATCCACTCACGTATGAAATAGAAATATAACCTTCATTTAATCATTTTAGAAATTCTACATAGTTATCTTTTTGAGTTATCACATACCAAAATGTACTCAGGTTAAATCAATTGGCCCCTCTTTAAATTCCTTAGTGTTTTAACTTGGTTACATGTCTAACCTTTTTGTTTTGCCTGGTTGGCTACTCAGATTAAATGTATTGGCACCTCTTTAAATTTCTTAGTTCTTACCTTGGTTGCATTTATAACCTTTTTGATTTGCCTTGTTGGCTATTGCAGCTGTTTTGACTACACGAATGCTTTAGCGGTAAGTGGTTCCTCAATTCCGAACTCAGTACATTTTGCTTCGATGAATCTAGTTTGGTTCACATCGTTTATTCCGTTTGTGATCTCATCTGTTCCATCTACATTCTACAATATTGATTGTGAGGCATGTTGATAATATACTTGACAACACTGCTTAGCGAGTGCACACATTTGCACTGTAAACTTCAAGGAAAATACGTGCAATCCGAATGTCTTAAGCTATTTGCTACGGCTTCTTTGCTTATTTGTTAGCGCTGATCTCCCTTCAAGAGCAATTTCATGGCTTAAGATATTTAACCAGTGAAGCACCTGACATGTATGCATTTCCATCCATCAACTGAAACGGCATGCTCAATAATTTTTATGTCATTATACTCATTACCTTGTGGAATGTTGTGCAAACGATGTTTATGATGAAAATCAAATCAGAGTTTTTCTTGTGCAATTGTTACTTAGGCTCTTAATATATTTTCTTCCAGGATTTAGTAGTAGGGTACATGGGTGTGCCAAAATATGCGGGAGTCAGCATGACAGAGCATCCACAATATGTTACTGTCAGGTGACTGTTCACAAGTTTAGATGTTATTTTCTTTCACATTTATTAATCTCTTTTTGTCTGAAAGTTAGATGCACAATTTATATAATACTGGTATACGTGAAATGGCAGAAATGAACGTGGAGAAGAGATGCTAAATCTGGTGAAAGATCTTCTGGAAATTACTCCAACCAGTAGTTCTGTAAGTCAGTTCAACATTATTTTTCACCTTGGAGCTAAATAGTTGGAATTTGGCTAAGCTGTTTTCCGTTTTTTTGGCCCTCAGGGTGACAGGCGGCCATTTGTGATTGAAACTGTCAAGGCAGATGATGCTGCTAAATTAGGTGTGTATTGTCGTAATCTGCTTGCTATGCTCATTAACTTGTGTAGAACAAGAATCTCAAAATTGCAATGCCATGCTCATGCATCACCTGGTGTCATTTTCGTATGTTTGCCACAAAACATGTGGAAGGAGAACACACATGCACAAACTGGGAAACCTGCTGTAAATTAACTTTGATTCCTTTTAAATGATTTACACTTATATTAGCTAATATGAGAGAATTGAGAATTGCCAGAGACTGTACGTAATTTACATACACTTATACATGTACGTAACTTGAAAATTGCCAAGACAGTGGAATATAAATGCACATAAATGTGGTTGAGAGTCTTTAGAACCTCTAAGATTTAAATCCTGGATTCCTCAGGGAGTTTCTCTGGTAAGCCTGAGAGATAGAGGGTGGCTGCATGGAGAGGTAATTGTGATGTGTAATCAAGCTATTGATATTTGGTTCCATAAGAATGACAATACTGTTGCACATCTCTACAACTCCAACTCGTTGAACACTGATTATGCACGTAATATTTAATCTAGCGAAGGAGAGACTCCCTGGAGTTCCAATCCTTGAGACTTGTATCCTCCACGAATCATCTTCTCCATGCTTTCTCGTTATTGCGTGTAATTTGATTATTATTTTTGTTTGCAGGGAGGGGTCCTTCTCAGCCTGCACCAAAGTTCATCGGTAACATCATAGCTTTCATTCTAAACCTAGTAAGGATCCTTTACCCTCAGTGACTGTGAAGCTAAGTAAAGGTTTTCATATCCTTATACTATAGTTGTCATTGAAGGTCGGACCAAAGGGTCTTGAATTCGCACGCTATTCCTTGGATTACCACACTATCCGAAACTACCTACATGTCAATCGTGTATGGGGAAAAGAGAGGTATGCTTATTGTTATACTTGAGCGAGTCGTACATATATGTCTATGCTCTTCACTTGTCTAACATCTAAGTGTGCAGAGCTGACAGGCATATGCCATCATACGCAAAAAAGCTTGTATCCATGTACAACCAGAATGGTGAAATAGATCAGATGCTGTCCTCCAAATGACTAATCTCGAAGGCAAGTTCCACATATAGGCTGCTGCATATTCATGCATGTGATATATGTAACTTGATACGCTAAGTTGATTTTGGAAGTTTATGCACGTATCATCCTATTAATTTTGGTTAGGTAGTTATTTGATGCATTTAGTTGCTATTTAGATATGTTGCTGTCTAAGAAGCCTTTATCATGTTTCCAGGATATAGATTACTCCCGGAGAGCTGAACCTTTTGAAATTGGTAGGCAAAAAGAGTGAAGAACAGAAATCCAATCGAACACAACATAGATTTAGTGTTGGTAAGAAACCATAAATAAGCAGAACTGTCCTGTGGGCCAACTAGGATATAAAACGAGGGCTAGTCTTCAAATACATGAAAACACTGAGATAAAATGTAAGATGCATCGTAACATGAAGGTATGGGCTATGCTCATGACTCATGATCAACTTGAAGATACACAGGTGCTGACCAGCCCATGTGTTCTCTTCTCTTAGTAACTGTGATGTCTATCTAAGCATTGCAGAGTAAAGAGACCAATAGAAAAGGACAATAGTATTGCTGAAGCAGTTCCATGTCCTTTTGTAGTCAGAAGATTCCATTTCATTACTGAATTATATGCAAAATCTAAGCATGTTTCTTATGTGAAACTTGAAAGCATGTCCATCGTTCATTAAGAACTTGCATTACTTGTTTCTTTGGTTCATTTCTTGTTAAGAAACTAATTACAAGTTTACAACTGCTATGCTTTATGTTTTTCTCTGTGATACGTGAACTGCCTTGCTTCCGTAAATGCACAAGCTCTTCATTGCTCATAACTCACCAGGAGTTGGAATTTGTTTCTGCAATTTCCTGGAATTCGATATGGTTTCTTATATTATGCTAATTTCATGTAATGCTATCCTTGTAAGTGGTGGTCAAGGTATACTAGATGGGTCGATTGGATAGTGGTTATTTTGCATGGTAGTATCAACAGCATGGGGGACTCATGTGGGATGTTCAAGAACAAAGTGCTTGTGTACTACTTTAATTTCAGTTATCTTCTCTTTGTATTTCGCTCTTAGAGTATATGTTTACGTTAGTTTACGATTGCAGATGGAGATTAGTAGAATCTAGCTTATTCATTACGTACCAAATTTTAGGTGACTGAAAAAACTAATTTCTCAACTAACACAACATGGGAGGCTTAAACGATAACACGTTTTGATTTGGTCTTCTGATGGTTGTAAGTTAACAATGCCCTGAGACAAGTTAGGAATGGAGAGAAAAATGAATGGCACCCTGTTAAAGTTCTGAGCATGGTCATAGCTTCACTTAGCTTGCTGATTGAAGTGTTGGCTGTTTTGACCCCAGAGTAAAAAAGATTTGTGGATGAAAGTGACTTACTGCTATCATTGACATATGTGTTAAATTCACTGAATCCCTCGTGGTACCTGAGATATCTATACCTACTTATAGGCTGACTTGTTATTTTCGCTTTTAAATGTACTGTTATCGTACTTCATAAATTGCACAGTGACTACTCTGTGCTCATTTTTAGGTGCCCTTAAATGTCCATTCTGTTTTCTCGTTTGAATTAAGTGTATTCATTTCTTTATGCTATTATTATATTCATTTGTCCTATAGTGATTTAGTATGTGAGACTTACTAAAGAAACCACCATGCTTAGAAAACGAAACGTTTTTAAAACTTGTATGTTCTGACTTAAAAAAAGGAATTGCTAAACTACATTTAATAACCTTGTTGTGGGCTCTATCCATGTGCTAGGCAACATGGATTCTGTAGAAGGTTTTATATGTACTTCTAAACGTAAAGAACTGAAGGGTCGGTATCACATTGAATAGAATATGGGTGGTGGGGAATTATGGATACATGGCCGACCCTAGTTAATGGGTCCTCCTCTTCCTCAGATGGACCAATTTTTCTTGAGAGTAGATCCCCATCAGTCCTTGTGTTGATCACAAGGCTGGAGCCTGGACCAAACTGAGAGTGTATTATCGCGACTTGTATTAATCAAACTACTAGCATTCGGGACCTTTAGGGTTGTAGGGTTTCTGATAAACTACTTAATCAGTAGACAATTAAGTAAGGCACAATAATTCATATACTAGAAAGAAAATCCAGACTTTGTACAAATTCCCCTTTTAATTAGAATAGAAAAAAGAAAAGAAAACAGGAAAAGGAAAGCCACATCTCCCTTTACACAAAACTGCCCAACTCAAGATTTGGGACTTTACTTGAAGAGGGCTGATTTCAGGTTTTTCATATACTTGTTTTTTTCTTTTTTCTTACATTTTTGTTCTCTAATCTCTAGCCGAACCGATTCGTGTCCCAATCTACATGCCAGACACAAATTTATAAGACCGAACAACTTTTATAAAACTTCTGGCTTGCATTTCTTAGTGCACGAGACACCAACAGAATGGCTTTTGGGTTTTGTTTCCTTTTTCCAGATCTTCCCAATGTCCTGTGAAACTTTGATGGCATCCAGTGATGCACCAGAAATACCTCTTCTTGTGAATCCAACTGCGTAAAGTCCAGCTTTGCCTTTCCAACCATTTGGAAATGGGGATTTTGGAAATCCATCCCTTGAAAAGAACTCACTTTCCTGTACAGAATATTGAAAAATATAATGTAAGATACAAATTATCCTATTAATTAAACCAAAAGATGATGAATCTTAGTAAGATTTAATAAGATGATGATCATTGGGAAGTGGGAAAATTTCAATATCCATGTGCTGTTGAGCCAAATCCATTTCTCAGTTCTCATTCTTACCACCTTGTTCTTGGAGAAATAAACTCTGTTCAATTTTTAATGCATACAAAATTCCTAATCTATATTACTCTGTTGCATTATTTAATTCCATTGCAAATCATATGGAAGAACATATTTCAATGACCAGCAGACTAGAAAATCTTGTGTGAATCCAACTTCCACAACTGTCATATGAATTCACATACAAAAACACTAAGCCCTGAATATAATTCAAAATTGTACTCCAGCTCCATACCCCGAAACTAAGAATTCTTTAGAAGTTAACAAATATTGTAACAGTTGGTCTGGTTGGAGCTAGCCATTAATACATGATCTAGATTTTATAATAATGAAGAACCATTCTAAGAATAAAAACATTCTTACCTTTAACCAGGATGGGACATTGCTAGAATATCCAGTCGCCAAGATGACAGAATCAATCTCAAGAATTTCTCCATTTACCAGCTCAACTCCCCCTTGAGAAAACTTCTTGATTCCAGGAACTATTTTGATATCACCTGATTTGATTTTTGAAAGGGTGCCTATGTCCAAAACAGGGGTTTTGCCTTCAGCGTTCTTGAGCTGTAAAGGACCCAGAGATGGCCTTTTTAGCCCATACTTTTCTGTGTTTCCAAGTATCATCCTTGCTCCTGCCAGAAGTATTTTATCTACCAGCCAAAGTGGCATCCATTTCATCAATACAACTCCTAGCTCAAATGTTGATTTTCCAAATGTTTCCCTTGGCAGAACATGAACCTACATAAACATATAACTTGTGAGACAAATGCATAATCAGATGATAATTAGAGTGTTGGGGAGAAAAGAAAGATACTTACAGAACTGCGAACCACCATTGAAGGAGCTGCTTCGTGATGGCAAAGATCAAGAGAAACTTCCATTCCAGAATTACCGCATCCAACTACTAAAACACGCTTTCCCCTGTAAGCTTCCCCTGTTTTATAGTCACCAGCATGTACAACATTTCCATTAAACTCATGCAGCCCTTCAAATTCTGGCACATTTTTCTCTGCATTTTCCCCACTCGCCACCACAAGCCACCTGCAAATATACTCTATCATCGAACCATTACTTGAAACAGTCTTGACACGCCATAAACCGCATGTTTCATCATACTTGGCAGACTGAACCGACTCATTGAACTTGGGTTTGATTTCAAACTGTTTTGCATAGGATTCGAGGTAGTCGATAAACTGGTGTTTGGAGGGGTATTCAGGGAAGTTTTCTGGGAAAGAGGTGTAAGGGAGCTCGCAGAATTGCTTAGGGAGGTGAAGTTTTAGGCGATCATATGTTCGGTTTTGCCATAGGGAGGCAATGCAGTTGGCTCGTTCAAGAACCACGAACGGAACCCCTTGCTTCTTAAGACCCGCAGCAACTGCTAAGCCTGAGGGGCCTGCCCCAACAATAACAGGGCCGTTCACTAGAACGCATCGGCCGGAAAATAAGTCATTTTGGTCTAGTTCATGATGAACCATATTTAGTGGAGAACAGATATCACAGGGATTCATGAGAGTGTTTGTGGCTTGTTTTGAATTAAGAAACAATGTAGTGTTTAATGGAACAGAAAGAGATAGACTCAAGAATATAGTTTGGGAGTGAATGAGAGAAACAGAGAAAGAGGAGAAGTGTAATGTGTGGCAGGGGATTAGAGAAGTGGAGAGGTTTAAATAGGGAGGTGGCTATGATGGCAGCTCGTAATTAAGATTTGAAAGAATGCTTTTTATGTCCTTTTCATATGATTAAGCTTCTCAAATCCCAATTCTCTCTTTTTTTTTTAATTTGTATTCTGTGTATACTACAAATATACTCAGCAGTGAGATACTATAAGTGGAAATATTATTTGACCTGACCTCACTGGTTTTTGGACTTGAGGCCACTTTGGAGTTTTTGTCTTTAATACCCCTGAACGTGAAGAGGTTTTTTTATGTGAAATACTATTTCTAATTACACATAAGCCATGCATTGTTTTTTCTTTTTTTTATTTTTTTTTAAATAGCCATGCATGTTTCAAGGGGAAATGGTAAAAAAAAAAGAGTTGGGAAATACTGTATGTGGTTTTCCAGTGTTTGGTGCAAGTGAAATTTTGGAAATCAAGACAGAATAGTTAGTAAAAGTGCGCCGGTCGCACTTGTGCGGTTAACATGGTTCAGTAGTTTCCAGATTATTGCGTGAACTTATTGTGTTTACCCAGTGTACATTCAAAGGATAGTGGCTGCGAGTTTCCAATTTTAACAGAAAAAGTGTGGGAATTAATTTTATTTTCCTGATAGAATAATTGATATTTTTCTTTTATTCGGTGACTTACATTGATTTCTAACATATCAGAAGAGCGTTCCCGTCCTATTTGAGACTTCCTATTTTCAATTTATAGTTTACCATTAGGCTATATGGTGGTTCATGCCCATGAACGCGT
>JAYMSL010002563.1:0-14024 GCA_036897195.1 Plantago coronopus | reverse complement strand
CATCGGTTTGTTGAGATTAGATTTGGGTGCAATCCTTATGCACTCTCTATGTAATTTCATACTCTTTATTATTTAATATATTTTGCCGTTTTCAAAAAAAAAAACATAAAATATCAATTATTTATAACAAACATCAACTATTTACAATAAACATCAACTATTTTTCGATAAACATTAACTATTTTACAATACATCGTTTTACCATGAAATATCGACTATTTACATTAAACATCAACTATTTTGTTATGAAATAATAAATCATTTACATTAAACATCAACTATTTTATCACTAACATTAACTATTTATAAATTATCAACTATTCAATCATAAATATCAAATATTTTATTATAAACATCACCTATTTTAGTATTAACATCAACAATATTAAGCGAATTTTTCAAAAAGACCACTTACAAGTGGACTTTCCTAACAAGTAGGAAGGTAATATACTGTTCTAGGCTTCTAGCTATAGTTTCACCGCTGGGCGCTGGTTTCCATTACAACAAGTTGTGAGGTGGATCCGTTAGGCCGTATCGATTTCATGGATTAATGGAAGTATTGGATTCTCATATATGCTTCTTTCCGTGTTCAGTATAGTCCACATTAAATTCGACTGTGTCCATTTGAGTGATCAGTCATACTTCACAATTAATGGTCTCCCTTGTGTAGTATGTTTCAATGTGTTTTAGGGTTCTTGAAGATATAATAAATGTAAGACCAATTGCGGACCGAGTTTCAACCTTTTAGGCCGAACGATTATACGTGCTCTGAAGTCTGAACTACTCTCTAGCATATATGTTGGATTCACAAATCAACAAAGGTCTTAACACACACTTTTTTCCTCATTCGTACGTGCACTTGAAAACTTCTAAGTGTATCATTCATCTTTTCTTTTTATTCGACAAACTATTATACACTTTCAAGTAAATATTAATGAGCACTTAAATTTGTGCCCAACTTGGCTCGAACCCCAATCCTGCTACTTGTAACTCATCTTCTCTATAGCTATACCACCTTATAACTTCGTGTGCCACACATCCGTAGAGTGGCCCAGGTCATCACTCATCAAGCACTCTTAAGTCTTAAGTTATAACCATAAAATTATTTTGAATGGATTTCCGAAAAGAAAAGCACGTCTTTTTTATTTTATATGAATCTGTTTTGGATGCTAGTTGGTAAAATTGTGTAGTTATTTACCCAAATAAATATGAACACATTTATAGAGGAGATTGAATTTGAAGTGTCTTGGGATTAGTTGAGACTTGAGAAGAGTAAGAGGAAACTACATATAAACATTCATCAAATAATTTCTCCTCTAATATTAGCTAGAGATATATGGTCAACTCATGGGAATATGAGATACAATATTAGCGTTCATATGACAACGTTTAAGTTCATTTGACTAAATTGTGTTGTGCACATTATATTCCATCACTTCTACTTCGCACTCCCACTATGAAGTCATAGCTCCGTTTTACACTTCAATTTCAATACTTGTGAAAGGAGAAGAATATGATAGGAAAATTTTAGTTACAAATACAATATTTATATTCAACATTATTACTTTATTACATCATATATCCACTGAATTAAATACTCGGATACCACCATTTTTTATTTCCGCCAGAGCTTGAACTATACACCTCATTATTCTTAACTCTCTACCTTCATATCTCTGCACCACCTTATATAACCACATTTTGTCATTGCCATCAACTTAGTTCAAAGCATGATATGAAAACTCTACTTATAAAAGCATCTACTTGAACAAAATAGTCTTCTTTTTTTTTTTTTGAAATGGAAAAAGAAAAAATTACATAAACCACCCCTTAAATATGCAGCCTCCTCAGATTAGCCCTTGGATTACGAACAATTACAAACTCATCCAAAATTAACATTGTGAAATTCAAGAAATTACAAATAAACCCAAAAGTCAACTTTTTCATCTATTTAATCTTTTTTTCTCTTAGTTTTCAGTATAAATATTGATTTCTTTATTTCACAAATACTACTCAAGTTATTTCAAAATTAAAAATTGACCCCCACAACTTTTCATATTTGCACAACATTTCATCTTCTTCTCCAACTCAACTTCCACCACCCACCTTCCACCACCACCCATCAACAAAAGAAAAAAAGAAGGGAAAGGGGTGGAGGAGCAGCAGCTCCTCTTCCATTAATGGAGGTGGATCCGTTAGGCCGTATCGATTTCATGGATTAATGGAAGTATTGGATTCACATTTTGGGTCTTAATTTCTAGCAAACAACATTCGATTCTTGCCAATGATTTGCCTTACTCGATCTGTATGGCTGATAGTTCAACTATATCATGTGCATATACATAGTACTATAAGTTAAGTCTCTCATAATAGCTCATTTCTATTTTCTCTATGTGAACATTAAGGCTCTGTTCTTTTCAACTGAGAATTCCGGAACTGAACTGAACTGAACTTAATGGATCTGAAGTGAAGTACAAATTTGAACTAACCAAATCTGAATGGATCTGAACTGAACTGAATGGATCTGAACTTAAGTTGAAAAGAACAGAGCCTTACACCTTTAAAATAATAAAAATTTATGTCTTATTTCAGTCTCCGATATTTTATTAATCCCTCTGCTCCCTTCTCTTACGTAATTATTTATTATACTTTATTCAGTACATACTTTTATCCGTTTCAACTCACATTTTCTTAAAACTTATAAATAATTTCATGAAAAGATGAGGACAGAACAGATGGAATACTAAACACCCTTTCGCTAAATTTTCTCAAGAAATTACCCCACAACTAACCTCGCAAATCAATTATACTCATTCAAGACTGTTTTTTTTTTTTTTCTTTCTTTCTTTCAACATTATCAAATTGTACTATCAATTATGTACGTAATAACACCTTTAGGAGTTTATCCGATCCCTAAACAGATTTGTTATGCTGTCAATCCAGAGAAATTTGACTTGTTTGTTATGTTGTCAATCCAAAGAAACTTGACTTGAAACTTGTACTATGATCGATCAACTATGCTAAAAAAAAACCATTTCCAACTATAGCATCTAATAACCAAAGAAGCTAGGTTAAAGAGACCAGTGTGCCACTCAAATACTCAACTATCTTTACCCCAGTCATTTCTCTAGTTCCGGTTGTAAATAAAATTACCTTTTTTAGAATGACTCGAACCTCTACCGTATTAGTTGGAGGCTTATAAATCTTCTTACTTACTGTATGTCAAAACTCAAAATGAAAAAACAAATTTAAAACTTTAAATGATACACTTAAAATAGTAGATTGAGAAGTTCCAGGCGGATGGATGTAGTTTTTCTGGTTTTCTCCCAGTATTTTCACTATATAACCGAGTCAATAGTGATAAGTTTGTAAATTTTGAAGTTCAACTGGGTAGATAAAAAGCGTCTTTTAATCCTATGACTCGGAATTTACAGTGTCACTGTCACTAAGTGAAAACATTTTCAACTCTCCTTGATCCACCCAACAATAAACTTCCATTAAAGTGAAAAAGAGACCTCAACATATCAATTGGCTAAACTTGCAGGTAAAAAACTTCTTGTCAAAAACTGCAGATAAAAACTTACATTTATACCATATTTTCACTTGGCTTGACTTAACAAAAACAAGGCAATTAAACGTTCACCCAAATTAGTTGTAAGAAAACACAACCAAATGACTTCAACCATCTTGCTTGTGATTTCATTTCTTGTTCTTCTAACTGTAGTACATTCAGATGATAATCATCATATCCCGATGGACAAGTCCGAAATCGGCGTATGGTTTGAGAACAATGTTCGCCCGCTCCCAGAACGAAAGTCCATGTTGAACCCGGACCTCGTCAGGGCTGAGGCTAGTCCAAGGACTATGAGTGTGCAAGCTGATGGCAGAGGTGAGTTCAGAACCATTAGTGATGCCCTAAACAACGTTCCGGATGGTAATACGAACAGGGTCATCATAAAGATTGGCCCTGGAAATTACACGGAAAAAGTCATGGTCGAATATACCAAGCCATTCGTTACATTGTACGGTGATCCTGATGGAATTCCGACGTTGGTTTTTGATGGAAGGGCGTCTCAGTACGGAACTATGCAGAGTGCAACATTGAACGTCGAATCCAACTTTTTCATAGGCGTCAATTTGAGAATTGTGGTTTGTCTACTTCTACAATTAAACTCATCTTTCTCCAGATCATGATGCATTGGCAACTTGAACTTGTTTCTATTTGTTTTTTTAATTCTTTTTATTTCTATTAGAATTCGGCACCAAGGGGAAGCGGACAGGCTGTGGCGATGACAATACGTGGAGACAATGCCGCGTTCTACAATTGCAGATTCTATGGATATCAGGACACCGTTGTGGATGACTTCGGAAAACATTTCTACAAGGACTGCTATGTGGAGGGAACAGTCGATTTTGTATGTGGACGTGGACGGTCTCTCTACCTGGTAACATGTTTTAACATAATTTGAAGTGCCATTCTGTAATCTGCGGACTAACGTTTACCTACTTTCGTTTTTTGGACATCCCATTATGTATGTGTAGAACACAGAGCTGCATGTCATATCAGGAGACCAAGTTGCATACATTACTGCACATTCAAGGGACAGCTTGACAGAGCCTGAGAGTAGGGACAGTGGCTATTCGATGGTTCATAGCAAGATTACAGGAACCGGAAGATTCGCGTATCTTGGCAGGCCATGGAGACCGTTTGCCAGAGTGGTGTTCGCCTACTCAGAAATGAGCGATGTTGTCAGGCCTGAGGGGTGGTCTGATCTTGGCACTGGCACCTCCAGTAATGATATTTATAAGTGAGCTACCACATTTCTCTCTACTGCATTTCATCCCCTGAATTCCCAGCTCTAACTATTCATTTCACATCGAATTTCTCATTCAGGAACGTGTTTTATGGAGAGTACAGAAACAGTGGACTGGGGTCAAGTCTTAATCAGAGAGCTGAATTTACGCAGAAACTCGATTACAATGGCACGGAGATGTTCCTTCAGTTAGGCTTCATAGACGGGTCGACGTGGCTCCTCCCCCCTCCGATGATATAACGGAGACTAAATACGTATAAATGCGAGTTTTCTACAATCACAATTACTACCATGTATGCAACTGCTTACAGAAGAATCATCTGATCACAAGATAAAACTCATACCAGAGGCTACTGAATCATGGATTTGATGTTATATATTAATATATTTAACCAATTTTTAACTTCAGGCATCAACTAATTTTAAACTCAGCACCTGATAAATAAATATGTCTAATTATGATGAATGTAAAATAGACAAGATAACTTAGATGGATATAACAATGGAAAATGTATTCAAGTGATATAAATCCAGCAAAACAGCGAGTCTTAACTGATAAGCCAGCCAAATCTGGCTATAGAGAACATCAGTTGGCTAAAACACAGTAGCCAAAACAGCGGCAATATCATCATCACTTAAATCAAAAACCATAAACATAAAGTAAATTTAATCCGCTCTTATTTAAAGCATAGAATCAAATTCAAAAATGCTGCTCCTTTTCTTCTTCTTCGTCTTCCTCCGATTCCGAAAAGCATTTCAGAATGGACCTAGGTGACCCGCATGACGCAGCCGATGCAGCAGTAAACTTCTGGTAGAAAATTGATCCGCCCAATCCAAGGTCCTCACGGGACTTCTCCTCCAGGGGATAGCCTTTCACATCAAGGGCAAGAATATCATCGCAGAACTTTGCACCAGAATCAACGTGCACAGATACAGAAAACTCCTGGGGTTGGAAACAGACCAGAACCCTCTTGATCAGACTGCCAAGATCAACGACTCTGAAGTCATAACCAGCTGCCTCAAAGCTTGCATAGCTAAACCCGTCTTCAGGGGTTACATGAATAGTGGAGATAGCAGCTCCTTCTATGGAATTCATGGAATAACCGCAAGGCTCAAACTCGAAGTCACAGATGTTAGACTCTGGGAGTATGTTTCTGATGCCAGAATTGTTGGTCATGAGAGTTCCGGAACTCAGATCGTTCTTGTAGAAAATCGAAGCCTTCTCCCTGTCTAAACCAGTCATGCACATCTCCAGAGTGCAGACAGGGTTGGCAACCTCAGCAGATTCGGCACATGCAGAGTACACATGCCATTTTTGCTCCTTATCAGAACTGCCCATAATGTAAGCCTTGCTGCTGCTTGAACCAAGCTTTCCAAAGTATTCTTCGAGGACATTCACCTCTTCAGAGAAGTTACGATGGGGATAGGACTGTGCACCAGGGAAAATAAAGCTTCCGCGAGTGTATTTCACAGCTCGAACAGATAGAGAAATGCTCTCAGCCAACTTCAGTATTGGTGGGATTGAACGAAGCAATTTAGTTGTCCCACAGGTTTTGATGATGATCTTGTAAGGATAGACAAACAGGCTAGACTCAGAGAGGACATAAGAGTCCAGATGTTCATTGGAGAGTGAAGCAACAATGGTACACTCAGCAGGTCCCAAGATTTCATCCAGTTGTTGTTTGGAAAGAGACCGAAGTCCCTTCCCCTCAGGATCAATAAAGATGCTTGGCTCGAAAAAGGAGATCTCGAGCCTTTTCTCAAAGCCTTCAAAGCCAATTGCAGAGGCAGACAGTGCCATTTCGAGAGAATAAGTAAGAGTTCGAAAAGAAGGTAGTCGGAGATGAAGAAAAGGAGAGCAGGTAAAAGTAAAAATCTATTCTACTGAAAGCTGTAAAACGTCCGGGGACGTGGGCAGGGAACGACTGAGGGAATATCAGGATGGTTTGCGAGCGCACTGCAAATGCAAGAAAGATTGTGTTATTACTCAACAAATCGTTTAAGCCAGCAGCTATCCATAACCATATACAAATGATTAGGATAAATATCAAAACTTACGTTGGAGTAAGCAGCAGATCTGAACTTCTTGATGCCACCGTTAGGTCGAATGTCCTCAATGCAGTATCCTAGGGGAGCTTCGTAAAATAATGAACTACTACTACTGGACTTCTTTTTCCCTCCTTTAGATTCCATTATATCATCAACACTTGGCTGCAGGATGTCAAAACAAGTTTAAAGCTTAAGTTAGCATCCAAATGTAGTTAGGCAGGGTGGTGCTACAAGTAATAGTCGATAAAAATGGCACAAATGTTAACATGAACATGTAGTTTCTGAGTACCACAGCACAAAAGCTGCAGGCTTGATTCTCCAAGAATGGAGCAAGATTGTGTTTCAACTATTTTAAGAGAATGAGAAACCAACAACATATCAGCCACAATAACAATCGGAAAGGGATAAACATTATCAAAATTATCATCAGAATACAATTCAACCAGTGGATTCATAAACACCAATTACACATTGAACAAGACCAAACAGACTCCATATAAAGAAGAGTAAAAACAGATGTTTATTCATAAAAGATCTTACGAGATCAAATTCTTTAATCCAACAAATACAGATTAATTAGAAAGACCAATAGCTGATAAATCATGCTCTAACAACCCCTGTTCATTTTAAAATTTTAAAACTAACAACTCCAAAATTCCATTTCCCCTTCAAACAATTGTACACAGCATTCATAGGAAAAAAAAAAGAGCATGACGCATACACAGAATCCATGATTTTCTTTCCAGATAAAGAAATAACCGAACAAGACTAAATCTCAACCAAAATTACGAAACCTCAGATCCAAATTCAGGCAAAGCATGAACTGAACGATCCATCGACAAAACATACAGAAAACAATAACACATATCCAACAAACCATATCCCATTGAACGAAAACAATAAACCAGAAAGAGATCGGACTCACATTAAAATGATTTCGTTGTTTTGCTCACAAATCAACAGATCCGTCGCACAATTCGATTCCAATGGTTTCTGAAACAAAACAAACGGAGAAAACAATGAACATTAGCAAAACAAATTCATCAACCCGAGAGCTATTACATTCACAAGAACAAGAGAGATGAGAATTACAAACCAAAGAAAATTGATTGAAACGGCTGCTATTGCAGAAAAGGATGAAACCCTAGAAAATTGTGTGTTTGCTGTTTTCAACAATGAGATTGTGTGAGTTCTTGCATAGTTGAGAAGGAGCAGAGTCCGTTTTATAGGTGGAGCTACAGCTCTGTGACACGTGCGAAAGTACCAGTTTGCCCTCATAGTATATTCTTTTAGAGTTTTCTTTTTAACTTTTTTTTTACTATATTTTTTACTTTTTTAGGTAGCCTCATAAATTTTTGTTGCCATAGTAATTTTTTGCAATTCACTTTTCAACTTTGTTTTACAATATTTTTTACTTTTTTAGGTAGCCTCATAAATTATTGTAGCCATAGTACTCTTTTGCAATTTCTTTTCAACTTTGTTTTACAATATTTCTGCATTTTAGTAGCCTCATAAAATGTTGTTTCCTTTAATGGTATGTATTCAAAGTATTGGCAAATTCTTCTTTCCCATTTTTGACTTGGTGCATTATCTCACCAACCAATTTCAAATGCCACATTTCTTTAGCATTTTCTTGGAGATAGGAACTCAATATCTCAATCCCTATGACAACGAAGCGCAGCTCAGTTAGTAAGACGCTTCACCTCCAACCAATAGGTTGGGGGTTCGAGTCACCCCTTTGCCGTTTCCAAAAAAAAAAAAAAATCTCAATCCTTACTTTAAACTTTGGAAACGAGTTATATACATACAATCTTATTTTAAGCACTGAAAATCACATCTTATTTGGTGTTTTTAGATAACATCAGTTTTTAAATAAAAGTGTAAAATGAACATGATTAAACATAAGAACACGTATTGAGAATTTTTCTATACTCATTAAAATTTTGTATAAAACATTCATACACATGTTTACAATACTCATAAAGTAGTTACAGCCTCTTCAAAAATAAAGTAGTTACAATCAAAACGTTTGTAGGCGAGTGGCAAGCTGAGACATCCCGGATCCAAGAGGTCACGGGCTCGATCCCCACTATGGGTGACTATATCCCCGAAATGGGTGATGGTCACGAGTTCGATCTCCACTATGAGTGATTCTTTCATCTGTATTGAGGCTTGTAGAGTATTTGAATAATCATTGATTCGAAATTTATTGAATAATTGTAATTGCAATAGTATATCTTTAAAAAAAATAGTTACAAAATGGTTTTTCCTTAGTGTCATATGAAAAATATGGCTTTCTTGACAATTCTTATTGTAGAGGTACAAAATCAGATTATCTATTAAGTTAATCATTTGCAACCACTACTTGTTAAAACGAAGCATTTCAAATCTGTGATATGTCAAGATCATTCTGGTTCATTCAATTTAGTTCAGTTAATTTTGTTTCAAATAAATGGAACATAATAAAGTACATTTGAATCTCATCAGTTCATGTCAAAGTTAAGTGAACCTTGTTATTACAAAAATATTGTCATAATTAGTTATTAATTATACATAGGTAATTAGGTATACCACATCGACGGATTCTATCCTATGAACCTTTTTACGTATTTGGTCATATATAATTATATAAATCAAGTCTCACTTGGAAACAGGATAATGAATGCATAATTTTAATCAAACTTAATTAACAAAAAACAAAAGAAGCCATAGCAAATATGAGCATCTCACATTATTGGTAGCATTAATAATAGACGAGTCCTTTGAAAGTACAAGAAAATAAAAAAATGATGGAAGCCACGACCCACGAGAAGGACAAAGACGAGATCTGCTGCTGCAATTCGACAAAGAAGCAAAAGTAGTGGCCACAAATGCATACGGAGTTTCTTGCCAGGCAGGTGCATGTACTGCTTCTGCCAAGTGTGTGGCCAGGACTTTCTTGCTTACTATTTTAGTACTCCTTAATTATTAATTAATCATTACGGGTTAAAAGTACCCATTCATTACCATTTAAAAGTCCTAATAATTCTACTAATAGTCTATTGGCTTTTGGGAATGCTAAATTCAAATTATTATTATTATTATTCTTTTCAATCTATCTACCACACCCACACAGTCATACACACGTGAAAAGATTCTTTTGTTAAGGTTCACAACAATTATTGTCCGGATTGTAAATTGGGTGAATTTTCCAATTGGGCCCTGCTTCCTTGGGCTCCATCTCGGGCCTGCGTTTTGGACTACATGGTGTCCACTATGCTGAAAATTCAGTTTGTAATCTCTGATAAGGACCAGAGTTATGCACTTCACTAGATATCAACATTCCGCGTACGTAGGTTCTATCCTATGTAGAGAGGACCAGACCTGGACTATCGAGTCAGTTCATCTTCAATTCAATTAAATTTCATGTGTACTCAGTTCAGTTTAAAGTAAATTAAATGTAATCTCAATGGAGAAATTATATATGCATGATTTTTTTAAGAGTTAGTGTTAATTCTTCAAAATTCATAAATTTTATCTTGTAAAACAATCAAAATTTTACAGTGTTTAAATAAGTTGATAATGTTACTCATATAACATGATGCAACTTTATTGCTAGGAATCCATCAATAAAAACCGAAAATCAAGCATTCTTGGCTGTATCAGGAGATTAGGTCACGCTATGAAGTTTTTCTTGTGCCAGCAGGGCTCAGGGCTCAAGGAATGGATTTACAGTTTGAGACAAAAAATATCACTCGAGATAATGCCAAAATCAAAAATACAAACATACTATGTAAACCACACAGTTTAGAGAACAATTTTCTGCCAATCTTGCGGATTTACAGAGTGATTCCACTTATATTTTACATGAAAATTGGCCAGCAATAATAACAACTATTGATGGGTATTACTTATGAGACTGTATAGAAGCGCTGATGCTGTGATTACATGACTTATAATTCACCAGAATTGAGGGGTAGACTTTTATGAAGTCGCACTATGAGTTCGGATACAATTCCTCATAACAAGATGTCTGAGTTCTTGGACAGCATTAGGATTTCAACGGAACTTTTGAGCAGTGGAGTCACCAGCATTAAAAGCAGAAGAAAGGAAACACACAATGACACAACATCTAATGAGGCTGGCCAATTTCATCAAGAACACATGCGTGAATCCTTGTTTTGGCATTTCACGACTCTCAGTATGCCCTGCCCTGCCCCTAAACAAAGGAAAACAAGCATCAGCCATCGAAGTAAATACTCATGTTTCATATAGCTTAAGGAATCAATTACTACTAACTATCATAAATCTACATAATCTTTGATAGCTCGTTCATAGGATCCAGCATGAGCTACTTATCGTCTCAGGCATGATCCTATGATTACCAGAAGATAGACCTTACCTTGTTCCGAAAATCATTGTCAGGATTTTCTGTTTGCAGAGATGAAAACTCCGGACAATAAGTTTGTTCGGGGCCATACGCAATAGAGATTTGTTCTGGGCAAGGAAACATTTAATTGTGGATTAACCGGCGACACACACCCCATCTTCCTCTGGAATGGTGGCAGAGATACATGAAGTTGAACGATGAAGATTCACATTTTGCTGTACCAGTACCAGTGAACAGATTTCTGATGAGCCAATTGTTGGAAAATGCAGTCTCCGCACTGGAACTTCTGATTATATGTACAATCATACACAATTTGACAATAACATTTTATATAACTCGCCCCACCTCTTCTTCTGAATACTATAATCCCTTGTACCTGTAGCACAAGAAATTATATGAGAGACGAAATGTATTGATATTGAAATGAATCGATCAAAACCACCGAATAACCAGCATAAGCAAATGACTTGATCCATGATAAGAATAACAAAATAAAAAATGGGCCTGTCAAAGTTCTTGCCAATACTTCTATCTATCTTTAGATTTACGTGAGGATACTAGTAGCAGTTCTGTTGTCTGAACTCTGCACAATGCACAAATAACTGAACCACACCCAAAAATTGAATTTGACTTGAAACTATCCTTAAGAGCTTCGGTTCAACCCTATGCGATCTGGACCTGAACAATACCGCTTAAAATAATAGACCAATAATGTGAGGGTCCATGTCTGGGTATGTATCCAAACTTGTTCTATACCCACACAAGAAGACCTGATCCAAAATCAAACCGACCAAACCCGGCACGAGGCTTAAATTCGAACGACCCAGACCAATCGAAAAATCCGACTCAACTGAAAGCCAACCCAGCCGGAACCTGCTTGTCTATAAACTTTATTATGATGATGTACTACTTATTTTGCAAAAATTGAAATCAGGAACGTAGTCTTTTGTTCAAGATCAAGCACATGGGAAAACTTCACTGATCATCTAAATTTTTCAACAGACACACAATGACAGCTTTGTTGTCTAAATACTGACTCATAACAGAACTGCCAGGTTGAATTTGATTAGCCAACATTTATTTTTTATCAATAACATAAGTTTTTTTTTAAAAAAAAAAATAACATCTTTACGAAGAAAGCACTCGAGCAATATAAATTGTTCAAACTCTAATGATGCACACTGTCTTCTTAAATATATACTGGGTTCCTCTCACAACTACTCTTTCAAGACTTTATTGAACTGTCAACTGTTATATACTTATATTAACAATCTCTGTTTCACTACTTTCTCAAGGTCCACATTTGACTGTACCGGGTATTGTGCAAGCACGACGAGGCTCTGAATAAATCGAATAACTCAGATGCTAAATTAGTGTAAATTGTTCATATGATTAAGATTCTCTAGATTCACTAGTTTGAACTTTGAACTGCTTTGAGCATTTGATTAACATGTACATAGACAGAAAGCAAGAGTACTGCCAGATAATAACAGTATACGGATGAATTCTTCAAAAAACACATAAAACACATCCTACAAGACAAATTATCTCACCTTTTATTGCATCACAGTCACACCGCAACAGGAGAAACTAAAGTTTCAACATAGCCATCTGCTTCTAGAAATTCACCGATGCCACTTGTCTCCGGACGGCTCAGACAATTCTTTTCTGGATTATAAACCACCAAGGATGACTGAAAGACCAACAAAATCTCCCCTGATGGCAGCAGGGCCAGGGGTTTAGAGTACACGTCTTTCCCAGGATCATTGAAGTAAGGAATAGTAATCATAATACTCCAAGATTCTTTAACACCGTAATCTTTCATAACCCACAAATCAGCATGTGTTTTCTTACTGCAAAGGACACAAAGGCGTTCTCCAAGCACCCCCAAAGAGGACTCCACAACCAAAACACCCTCTCCATAACTCGGCCGCTCAAGCTTACCATACACCTCTGTCTCTAAATCAAGAGAAACTATTTCCCATCTCAAATTAAAACCGAGAACAGGACACGCAGAGAAATGAATCTTCCCAGCTAAAAACTTACAAGTATCATCAATTGGAAGACCGGCACCAAAACCCTCAATCGTTCTCCACGAATTACTCCTCAAACTGTATATTTTCACTACAGATTCATACACACCCAAGTTCCCTAACCAGCAGAAAATCCCCAAAACCTTATAATCATCATTCAACTCATTATAACCAAACCCATAAATATTATATTTATAGAACCCTGGCTTCATTTTTACATCCACAGGTGGCAATTGGTGAGATTTTCCAGTACAAGGATTCCATATAAACAAATCAATTTCATTAATAGCAATACATACCAATCCATTACAAGAGCCCACCACCCAAACAGCTCGATTCGGGTGTTTCCTCGGATAATCAATTTCTAAACTGTGAGTTAAAGGCTCACGCATCAGAGATTGAGCTGAACAGTGCTTGAGATTAAAACCACCAACAGTGAAAGTTAACATGATTCTAAGTCGAGAAATATCGGAGCATGAAATGTTCTTGAGGTGGGCTTTGGTGAATTGGGGAGAATCAATTAGGGAAAGCCATGATTTGCAAACGCACCTGAATTTGAAGAGAGACTTGACCGGAAGCCAGGTGAGGATCTCAGTAATGATTTCATCAGGAATGTTTGTCTCCATTGGCAGATTTCTATGGTTGGTTTGGTTGTGCGGTATAAGGGCGTGATTGGTAGCTCCAAAACCCACCTATTTAAGCGTTGACCGGCCGAATTTGGCTGATTGGTAGCGTTTTCTTCCTCCAGAAACGCATACG
>JAYMSL010002562.1:0-14024 GCA_036897195.1 Plantago coronopus | reverse complement strand
ATTAGGTGGACTATTTTCTGTAGGTAGGTGTGCTGAAGGTTGGAGGCTTTTCCATGACATGCAAGCACGTAAAGTCATTCCCAATGTGGTGACTTACAATATCCTGTTAGAGGGGCTATGTGCGAATCAACAAATTGATGAAGCATTTTCAGTTTTGCGAATGATGGAAAGTGGCGGTGTCAGTCCAAACATAGTATCATATAACACACTAATGTCTTGGCTGTGTAAGGACGGAAAACTTGACTCTGCAATGATTCTCTTCCACACACTTCACGACAAAGGTCTGCAGCCCGATGTGCGTACGTTTAACATCATCATCAATGGACTTTGTGAAGGAGGATTTCTTGATGAGGCAAAATGTCTATTTCTGGAAATGGGAAAATGCAGTTGTTGCCCTGATGAGATCACATACACCTCTATTGTCAAAGGGTGTCTTGGACGAAATGAGCTTGACACAGCAAAGCCATTCTTGGACGAAATGGTCGGAAAGGGATTCACTCTCGATGTAGCTACGTCCTCCATGCTGCTTGATTATCATGAAGAGTATGGTGAAGATGCAGTTCCTATTGATATGATCAATAGCCTTTTTCCAAAAGATAAAAGGTCAGTATCTTTTATACTCAAGCTAGCTCAGTCCATTTTTAACCGAGTAGAATTTCCCTTTGGTTTTCATTTTGGTTTCCTCCTGTTCATTGCAGCAGCAAGCCTGACTTTGCAATTGGCTGTGAATTTTTGTTGGAATGAAGTTGTGCTGGCTTTGGGGGTGTGACTTCAACTCAAGTTATCATACCTGTATCTGTGAATGTGTTTTGCTATCCATCTCTACTTGACCTAGTTCCAATGTTATATGTTCTAAATTATTTAATGGTGTAACACGTCCGATGAAATTCAGTTCGACCCGTTGTCTTGATTTGTGTTTGGTTTTGGTTATTATTAGTATTATTGGCACGCGAGTACTCGCGTATTATATTGTATTTTAACGATACTCGCGTGGTTATATTGTGCTTTAACGGTGAATTATAAAGTTTAATTGCCTCCCACAAGCATATTTCCGCCCCCACCATTGAATTTGGAACGCGAAGATATGCTTAATTATTAGTAAATGGCATCTGCATCCCACGAATTGAGCACTACGAACTCAAATTAAAGTCCTGATGCAAATCATGAGAGCTTAAATCATTAACATCATACCATTTTCATGCCACAAATGATGGGCCAGCAACCAGCTAGCCAAAATTTCAACAAGATATTGTAGAAAAATATGAGCAGTAATAGATCAACTTGCTGTCCTCAGTCCTGAGACATGTATAAGTTATGTAATCCGATAAAATTTATGAAACTTTTGCCGTTTCAAAAAGAAAATGGAAGGTGGTGGTGAGATTAGGAACTTGATTCTTGTGTGGACAATTTTTGTAGCATCATTATGCTACTGCCATTCTATCAGCAAAATCTTCAGCACCAAATCAATTTCCAGGTTTCTGTTAATTCTGCCTGTAAACTTGCTGTTTTTTGTTCTTCCACTTAATCTCTCCTCAATTTTACTTGGTGCAACCACTTGTTTCTTGATAGCATGGCTTGCAAACTTCAAGCTTCTCCTCTTTGCCATCCGCGAAGGCCCCTTGTTCTCGAATCCCCCTCTGACGCTTTCGCAGTTCATCCTCTTGGCTTGTCTCCCTGTCAAGGTTCGACAAGCAGGAACATCTTCGAAAGACACCCTCAGATGTTCACTCATGAACACAATCCTAATCAGGATAACACTCTTAACCATTCTTATACTCACAATCTACTTCAAAAACGATATGTATCTTGATCTCGACATCTTGGTGTCGTCTCTTGGTTTACGAATTGCCCTGACACTAGAACTGTTACTAGCCATCTCTGCTGCTCTCTCCAGACCGCTCTTATCACCCCATCTCGAGATCCAGAAGCCGTTCAATCATTACCTTCTGGCTACTTCAGTACAGAATTACTGGGGCAAGAGATGGAATCTGGTTGTTTCCGACATTTTGAAATCCACCATATACCAACCTGTCAGGCTGGTTTCTGCTCGTTACATCACGACAAAATGGGCCTCGATTCCTGCAGTTATGGTGACTTTTGCCGTCTCAGGCCTGATGCACGAGCTGATTTTCTTCAACTTTACAAGAGTGAAGCCAAGTGGATACTTTCTGTGCTACTTCTTGTTAAATGGTGTGGCTGTATCAGTGGAAATTGTGATCAAGAAACACTTTTCTGGAAAAGTTAAAGTTCCTGGAATGGTATCATGGCAGTTGACGATGGCGTTTATTAGCTATACAGGCTCCTGGTTGTGTTTATACAGCCTCTGTTGCAAGCCAAGACTGATCTGAGGACCTGCAATGAAGCAATGGCGTTTCTCGAATCTGTTTCTACGAGCCGGATTGCTAATCCGGCTTATGTGCACTGTCCTATTCTGTAGAGTTTGCTGCATTGATGTTGTTAAATGATTTGATTTTTGAATGAAGTGCAGTACTTGTTTATCAATTTCTTGTAAAGTTGTATAGTACGATACATATTTTTCCCGACATACTTAGCTACATAAAAATATCAAAAAAATACAAAACTAATCACATAAATTACTAAAATGCAAGAATGAGTATTATTAAATATAAATACCTTATAGATGAATTTCCTAAAAAAAATACATTTATTATTTATTTTGTTGAGACTTAGAGAAAGAATAAGATCATTGCAAGTAACTTGGGGCCTCAAAACAATAAGTATTAGTTTAGTACCTTCAGACTAAATAACCACCGATTTCAACCTCAATTTACCAAGCGTATACGCACTAGAATCGAATTATGAAGCACTGAGGTTTAGATTCGTCAATAATAATAACGGATGATTTTTTCCCAATTACAAAAAGGAACCCTAATTCAAATCAGAACCCTAATCCCTCTCTTTTCCGTTCCGCCGACACTACCCGACAAAGGGATTAGCTTTCCGATTTGCCTCAACCCTAGAGGAAGCAGGAATCTCAGTGGCTCCACAGAAGAGTTCATCTCTGTAGCAAAGAACAGGTGTGTCAAACAATCAATCCCCTGTTCTCATTTCCAAATTTCTGCTCATGTTTTCCCTTTATATTTGCAAGAAGCTCTTCTCAATTAAGAAATTTGTCTCCAATTCAACTCCTTTTCACCCGCATGAGCAAGTATTACATGCTCAATCTTTGTTGAGAGGCTTTGATAATTATGTATCCGTGAGCTATTTTAGTAGTATTACTTCTGTTAAGAATGAAGATTTATCTGAGGTTCCGAAAAAAGCTGCGAAAAGGGTCAACAAACCTGTGGAGAGGAGGGAGAGTGGATTAGTTCAGCTGCAGCAGGTTCGTGAAGAGAGGGCATTGACAGTTTCTTACCTAGAAAAGTCATTGGGGTTTTCTCCGGAAAGCGCTCGTCGTGCTTGTGTTAGAGTGCGTTTGAAGGATTTGGAGAAGGCTGATTCTATTGTAGCCCTTTTCCGCAAGTATGGATTAAGTACGAAACACATTGCCACTGTAGTTCGAAGAAGACTTCCAGTTCTTGCAGGCGATGAACAGGACATTGCGAACAAGCTTGAGTTTTTTCGGTCAGTTGGAGTATCCAGTGATATACTTGGAGCCATGGTTGCTAAGGATCCTTCCTGGTTACTGGGAAACTTAGACGATGCGATTATTCCTAATTATAACTTCATCAAGAGTATTCTTTTAACTGATGAAATTGCCATTGGCACAATAAAGAATAATCTGTGGCTTCTCTGGGGTGACATTGAGACAAAGTCTTCCCCGAATATAAAGGTTCTGAAGGAGCTTAAAGTGCCAGAGTCGAATATCAGATACTTGGTGAGACATTATCCTGAGACTTTATTTCTCTATGAGGAATTCGAAGAGTCTGTTAACAAAGTGCTGGGAATGGAATTTAATCCGCTGAAGGTGACGTTTGTATTAGCTTTACATGCTATTTCAGGAAAATCAAATAAAGCAATATGGGAAAGGTGCTACGAGACTTACAGCAAATGGGGTTGGACTGAAGAAGATATTTATATGGCATTTAGAAATCATCCTAATTGCATGATCATGTCTCAAAAGAAGATCAATGGAGTTATGGAGTTTCTGGTTAACAGGATCGGGATGGAGCCCAAGAAAATTGCTCAGAGATCTGCATTTATCCTCCTCAGTTTGGAGAAAAGGATAATACCTAGGTTCTCTGTCATGCAAGTTTTGTTATCGGAGCAACTGATAGATTTTAAGGACTATAACTTAAAAATTTTGAAAATGAATGAGAAGCAGTTCTTGAGAATGTTTGTAGCTCGATATAAGAAGGAAGTACCTGAACTTTATGATATTTACAAAGGAGAGATTAAAGTGGTTGAGATAGATATCTAGGAATAGGTATTGTTTCAACCCTTCTTTTTCTTTATCTTTCCATTTTCCTTTGTAAATAACTTGTGTTAGATGTTCCGTGAACTAATAGTATTCACCCATATTGCAACAGTTGTAGGATGAAGCACATAGTTAATATATATATAATTGATCAGACAATCCTTTTGCTTGACTTTGGGGGGGTGTAAGAAAGAAGGTAGAGAAACTTTCTTGTTTATATGTTCCAGTTTTCTTCATTGTGCTTGTTTTCTTGTTAATTCTGAATGTTAACACACATCCTACCCATTAAAAAAAATGGAGGTCGGAAAATAATTGGTTAGGGTGACCTTTGGTTGCCAACTTTCTTATTCTGTCCTGCCAACTTGTTAATAATCACTGTGATATATGTTATGATATGGACTTTGTTTGAAATTACGAGAATTAATATCAGTATGCTGCTCCAATAACAAAGTTTACATTAGCAAGAATTTATTTGGTAAACACCAATAGTAAATTACTTGGTTAGTGCCTTGTATGAGTTATCTGAGACTCTGAGTACATTACAATACATACTAATGTAGTAATGTTTATCTGATTACTCCTACTACACAGGTCTGGTGTTATTTCTATATGTTATATTTACTCTGATGCATGCGCTATTGTTAGTTGTGGATGAAGCTTCCATAAGCTCTTTTAAGTTTTACCTCTTATCTGGACTTGGAATTAAATTGTCTATATCTACTTGGTTTTTCTTGTTGAGGTTGTTTGATGTTTGTTGCAAGGTCTCTCACTCTCACCGTCCTTGATGTCTTTTTTCAATGTTGTCTCGCATGATATACTTGCTTATAACATTCCTGAGGAAGTTATATTACGTAGAAATGCATCTTATGGTTAATTTTAAACCTCTTCTTATTCATGTGGCCAATCACCTTTCAACTTTGAGCTTTTAACAACCTTCCCATAATCATGCTGGTCAGATGTTGTCTTTGAACTGTTCCTCGGGGGCTCAGGGGCAATACGCACATTGCTGAAGAGATGGGGAGTGTGGAAAATAAGCAAGAGAAGAGTGCTTGAAGAGGCTTTTGCCAGCATATGGGTATGATTTATTCCTTCCATTATGGGTTTAAACTCATGGAAAGAGAATATATATGCTACAAGTTAAGGCCTTTAAAATGGTTAGAGTTTTCTCCGATGGATGTGGAGCAGCTGACTCAAAACCTCCACAGTGTAGGGGAAACGATGATGCAGTTTCTGAAAGAACAGAATTTGCTGATAGATTCTATCAATCATTAAAAAAATCACATTTTTGTACGTTGGAAGCTGGGAGTTTCTGGTCTAGGCATCACAGCACACCTGTTAACTGCAAGCTCTCAGCACAGGCTGGTGATCAAGAACTTTTCGATAAGTACGCTACACTAATGAAAGGAAGGGCAAGAGATCAGGAATGATTTGGTTTGTAAGCTGGGAAGAATCTGGAAGTTGTAAGGCCATGCTTGGGATTAAGCATTTCTGTACGATATTGTGTATCTAGGAAGAAGAGGAGATGCGTCTAAGATTACAAGTGCACTCGATGTAAGAAGAATTCCCCATGAGCAATGCTATGGGGATAGTTTCACATATGTTTTCAGACTAAATATACTGGAGATGAGCATTGGATGAATTATCTAGTGATCATTCTTACATTGTTGAATCATCTGCTTACTAGATTTCAAGTACTAAATAGCACACAATATATGTATCTACATATGATTTAATGACATTTCTACATGTCTACACTCTGAAATGGACTATAAATAGCTTCTATCTATGTAAATAAAGATCAGAGAAGCAAGTCTTATTGCAAAATTACTTGAGGAGAGGCTTCTCTTGTTTTTCCGAACAAACCGGAGAAGTAACAGTGCTTGGTTCAGCATCACTGAGCATATTGACAACTTCCCTCATGCTAGGCCTCAGATTCGGAAGCCTGGCAGTGCAGAGTGTAGCAATCCTCAACACTTTTATCATGTCGTCTTCGACCAGGCAAGAAGTTACCTTCTGATCAAGAACTTTGAGGACGTTTTCCCTGTCGAACAGATGAGTTGAAACCCAGTAGACAATGTCTTTTCCTTCCCCATATTCATCCTCCACTGGCCTTCTACCGGTGACCAGCTCCAACAGCACCACGCCAAAGCTGTACACATCGCTCTTTTCTGTCACTTTGAATGAATAGGCCATCTCTGCAAACAGACAGTGTTTATAAGCATAGAGCAAGAATCACAAATGAGTGTAGATCATGTTAAGTATCTAAGACAAACCTGGTGCAATGTAGCCATGAGTGCCAACAAAACAGCTAACTTCGGATCCTCGTGGAGAAGCTTGATCAGCCACCTTGGCAACACCAAAATCAGCAATTTTGGCCTCGTACTCCTCGTCGAGTAAAATGTTGGTTGACTTGATGTCTCTGTGGATAATAGCAGGAGAGCAATCATGGTGTAAGTAGGCAATTCCTTTTGCAGCACCGAGCGCAATTCTAAACCTCTGGTACCAATCAAGTTCCGGCCTCCCAGCTTTGATTTCTCTATGGATTGCCTCGAATAGGTTTCCGTTCGGCATGTAGTCGAATACCAGCAAGTTTGAACCTCCTTTCATAAGACAGGCATAAAGCTTTAATATGTTCCTGTGCCTGATCTTTCCAAGAATGTCCATTTCAGCTGTCATTAGTTTCACACCATTTCCCTTCCAGAGCTGCTTCACTGCAACTGTACCACAACCTTTCTTTAAATCTAGACGATAAACTTTCCCCGTGCCTCCGCTCCCAATCAAATTCTCAGGATCCAAGTCACTTATTTCGTCAACGTCAAACTCCACTGGTTGGAAGCTCTCAAGCTTGTAACTTGATGTTCTTCCCTTCTCAACTTCCATATGTCTGTCTACTTCATCCTTGTGTTGTTTGTAGTTTCGGTGACTCACAAACAATAAACCGCCTATAAGAATAACCAGTGCTAACAGTATGAAACAGAACATGAGTAGCTTATTCTTAGAGAAACGCCGATGACTATTTCTCCCAGCAGAACAATAGCCAAGGCCTGAGTTAGCCAACTTTCTTGTCGTTTGATCATTATCAACGCAAAGGCCTTCGTTTCCAAGAAATGCCTTGTCACCAGCCACTGTGAGAAAATTAGGCGGGACGCTCCCTGACAGATGGTTATCAGAGAAATCCACTGATGAAAGCTTCAGCTTGTCGAAATCTCTTGGAATTGATCCGGTGAGTCCATTCCTTGAAAGATTCAGCGAGTTGAGCGAGGCCATCTTCGTGAAAGTAGTCGGAATATTTCCGCTTAGAGAATTAGAAGCAAGATTTATGTCCACCAGCCTAGAACAGCCTGCTAATTCTGAAGGTATAGAACCAGTTAACGTGTTTTCTTGCAAATACAGCGAGGATAGTTGCTTCAACTGCCCAAGTTCTGATGGAATTTTCCCAGAGATTCTATTGTTGTCCAAGTAAATCCTTTCGAGCTTTGTGAGCTTGCCAAGTTCTTTAGGTAACTCACCAGAGAACTTGTTATCTGACAGCATCAACTCATCCAAATTTAGTGAATCTCCAATTCTAGGAGATATTCCTCCAGAGAAATCGTTATCGCTAAAATCCATAACCTTCACATTAGGAAGTCCCCACACGCCATCTGGAATCGGCCCATTCAGCTTGTTCGTGTTGACCCTCAACCTCTCCAAGGGCTTACATTCCGCGTAAGACTCTGGGAAATCTCCAGAAAACTCATTGTCCAAGGCCAGCAGGTTCTGTAAGTTCCCATTCTGGCACAAGTACTTTGGAAATGGACCGGAGAACTTGTTTTCAGATATGTCGATACCATTCAAAGGCGAGAACCGGCCAAGATTCTGAGGAAATTCTCCAGTAAAACCATTTCTGTAAATCGAGAACCCAATCAAGTGTTGCATGTCTCCAAAACCTGGTGGGAGTTCTCCAGTGAAGCTGTTCTCAAAACACTGAAAAACCGTCAATTTTTTCAAGTTACCGAATTCAGGAGGTATCGTTCCATGCATCCGGTTTGTTGCTATATCAATCTCTTCTAGAAGTGTCAAATCAGCAAGTTCTGGTGGAAACACACCAGTCAAGTTATTGTTATAGAGCTCAATCTTCCATAGGCTCTTCATCTTGCCAATCGACGCAGGAAAGTCACCCGAAATCTTGTTTTTAGAAATATCCAGCGTACCCAAAGCTTCCAATCCGAATATGGACTCAGGTATCTCCCCTATCAAGTTTGAACCAGCCAAGTAAAGAAAGTTCAAGTTCTTCAAATTCCCAATACTCTCAGGAATTTTGCCCTCATCGTAGTCGTTATCACCAAGACTCAACCAATTCAACTTAGTTAATCCTCCGACCCAAGCAGGAAACGCCCCGGAGAAATAGTTATCTGCTACATCAATAGCCTCTAAGTTCACCAGCTTGGACAAGTCAGGAATACTACCATTCATGCTGTTATTACTAACATTCAAAACCTTAAGGTTCACGAAACTCCCGAATTCATCCGGAAGAATCCCCGATATGTGGTTCCACTGCACGGCGAAAGAAGTCAGGTTCTGAAGCACTGAGATTGAAGGGGAGATTGTTCCTGATAAGGACCTATTATCAAGTGATATCTCAGTCACCAAACCAGTTTGTTTATCACAAGTTATTCCAGAGAACATACAAGGAGAATCTGGTTCTGATTCTTTCCAGGAATCCAAGTAGTTCAAAGGATCAACCAGATTTCTTTTGAATTCTAACAAAGCTTGTGTCTCACTTCTCAGGCACAGGCCTGAATGGGACAGGGATAGCAAAATCAAGAAAATGGTATGAAACTGGAGGTACAAGGGATTGAACTGCTGGGCCATTTTCAGGTACTGTGAGGGACAGAAGGGTAGTTTCACAAGAGGGGGCCTAGGCCAGTAAGGACTTGTATTATTGCCATGGGTGTCCACTGTCCATACTTGGAGCAAGAAAGTACAGATGTAGCTCAATGGAAAACAGTAGCAGATTAGCTAGCTTGCAGACACAAATTCTGCACCAAATAAATGAGGTCAAGGAAATAAATACAAATCATACTATTATAGTATTCTATTCCAGATCTGAAATTTATATGCATTCAGCATTATTCTATTCTGCTGCCTGACAGCAAAATTCAATCTTTTATCATTAGAATCTTCTTAGCTAACAAAAATCTTGTTTTTTAAGCAAAATTTCTTAACTAACACTAGAATGTTCTGCTAATCAAGAAATGTTATGTTCTGAACTAACTCACAGAATTCAAGAAAAAAAAAATCATATATACTTCATTATCATCTGGAATATCATCTGTTATGCTAAGCAAACTTGATTTTCTGATTTTATGATTCTTGAAGCATGGAAATGATGTTGAAAGCTGAACAGACATATACAGCAAGACTTGAAATTTACACTAAATTGATCCCAGAAAATGGAGAGAACTAGAAAAGTACACATACTAGTGGTTTCTAATCAGGCAATAATCATTACTACAAAATGAAATGAAGTTTCATAAAGATAAATTGTCACTCATTATACAATGAATCATCATAAAAGTGGAAAAGGGAAAGCTAAAGTACCTGATAGCTTTTGTTCCTAACAACCATGCAACTGGAGCAGCAACTTTCTGAGCTCTCCTCTACTTGGTTGCAATCTGTAACAAGTGCTTGAAAATGGAGGAAGAGAGAGAGAGAGAAGGAGAGAGAGAGAGAGTTTAGAGCAGGCACACAAGTTTCCAAGGAAGGAAAGGAGGACAGGAAAGATGTTTGTTGGGCATTAATGGGAGATGTGTTAATGGAATGTGAAAGTTGTGTTGAACTAAATGATTAGACATAAGACAAAAGAAGGCCAAGCAAGAGAAGAAGATAAGAAGCTCTCATCACTATTTTTGTATATACAAATCTTTTTCAAGATACATGTCTCCGTCTCTCCGAATTAACTTCAAATATCGTGTATTTAATATGTATTCTTTCTAGCTAAATACGTGATGTTGATATCGGGAGACGGAGAAATGTTATATCAGAGATATGTGCTGCTGTGTTATTATAATGGATGTCACTACAACAGCACCAACATGTAAGAACAATATCTTAGATCATCATCTTAAAGATGACAAAAAACTGTGAAAGAAAAGTTTGTAAATAAACACCTCAAAACTGCCAAAAAGCAGACTGGTATGATAAGGACTGGAACTAATTTAGTTTAATTATATTAGTAAAGCAGGATGGATTAGCTGAAGGGAGACTAATATGCTGTTAGCTTAATAATTGCAAAGTTAGGACTACTCATTTTTCTTCAGTGGATTTCATTGTCAGTCAACACATTTTGAACTGATTTTATCTTAGTTTTTTTACTTTGACAGAGATCTATGTTTGTAGTATTATAGGTAAAAATACAGATGCTTATTGGTAAGTTTTAAAATTATATGCTAGATACATACTTAAGTACTTAATTATGTAATAATCTAGATTAGGGTCAACAATCTATTGGTTGATTAAACTTAAAACAGAATAAAGACCATATAGTATCTAGCCTCTCTGCTAGGTACAGATTATATTTATATGCGATATATGTTTAATCGATCATAGGTGTAACTTGAATTGCGTTCGTAGATCATCCGTGTTAACACAAACTTTATTAAAAGTATTGTATAATATGTACCAACATAGGAAAAGTAAAAAAGATAAAAAGGGAAAGGCAAGTCACCTTGTACTTGACTTGAATATATGATAGCCTAGATATTGTTGAATCCATCATCACCTGTCCCCATGAATTATTTTTATTAAATCTTAAATAGAATGTCTTTCTTTTATTAAATCTAGAAATCTCAATTTATTGATTGGAATTGAATCGTATTACGTACTAAGTAAACTACGTTACGTTTTCATATTAGAATATAGTTACATTAATCTTTAATCAATTGGGGGGAAAGGGAAAAAAGTGTGCCTAAATTCCCCCAATGCTTTCTGCTTCTGCAACTAGTGCAAATCTTGTAACCTAGTACTCCAACAATCACTTAAGTTTAGGGGATTTGATTGAATTTCACTAATCTAGAGATTTGGTGCTACTTTTAATTCATTCTAAAAGTTTTATATAATTTACGACACCAACAACAAATGTTTATGAACTCAATTCTCCGAACTTGGCAAAGTTTTACTAGAGTTTTTCCGTTCTTCAATAGAGACTTGAAGACACACAAGGTACGCAAAATTTTCAATCGAATTCATAACACTCATTTCACAATCCGTTAATAAAATTTCGCTAATCTATAGATTTGGTGCTACTTTTGAGGTATTCAAAAAGTTTTTATATAGAAAAATGTAATTTACGTCACAAACAAACAAATGTTTAATTATAACCCAGTACTCCAAACTTCGCATAGTTTTACTAGAGTTTGTTCATGTCTCGATCAAGAGATTGGAACTGGCACAACTATACGAATTTTCAACCAAACCTAATGACACTCATCTTACTATCCGAAGTCCGAACTCAATAACACTCATTTCACTATCCGTTAGTCAGTCGAATTTGGAGAGTGGCAGGGTCACTCACGAGTGAAACAGTCCGTGAGTGGACCGTCCACTGAATCATCATCACTGGAAATGGGAGAAGCATGAAGCGTTGCTATTGCTATTGCGAAGTGATAAGATTCTGACTTCGAGTCAACCCAATAATTTTGTGGTGCTCAAATTAATCAATGCAAATTCTGGTGATGATCAACAATTCAATTTGATGAGTGGATCTGATGAGACAGCATGATCGATCCCAATGTCCTGCTTCTAGAATTCATGACAGATAATGAGATATTTTATTAAAAAGTCCGATTTCACAATTAAACCTATGTTTAATTCGTCTGACTATCTATCAACTGAAGTGATCTTAACTGAACAAAACTTTTTCAATTATAAATGACTACATAAATCTGAACTGAACTGAGTTTATTTGAAATATAATTTCAACTGGAAATGAATAAACTAAACTTACTTGAAATAAAATGATGAAATGTTAATTTAAGTTGAAGAGAACCGAACATAAATAATGAGACAAATTAGTAATACTATTACATATGGATGTCCGTGTGCCAACAATACGCACTGTAGATGATGTTAATAATTTTAGTTAGTCAACTAATAATGATTAAAATGTTTCATGATCCAATGTTATCAACAATCGATAATGATTCACTCTCTCACTACACTAAAAATGATCTGCTACCTCATCTTGGGTGAAACACACACTCTCTCACTATACTAAATCATTAATGATCTGTTCATGTATGATGAAATCATGATAGACTGAAAATTTAATACAACTGAAAATATTAAATACTTAGTTATTAAACGTAGTATGTGTTCAACGTTTAACTGGTTCGCCAATGGAACCTCTTTTTCAGTTTTTAAGTGGTTTCCGGTAATGGAGAGGAAACCAGTACAGTCTCGAAAAAATCACGATTCAACTTCTTTTCCAAAATGGACAGCATAACCTTCTCTTCCGACTTTTCAAAGTCAAAACATAGTTTAACTTTAAGAACTTGTGGCTGGTCTCAACCTTTTCCAGAAGTTCGATTTCATCAAGTGAAAAATAAATGTTATATATAATGTAAGGAGATTCGGAATTTCGGATTAGGTTTAAGAGTATCAATTGTTCCTAAAATATTCCATTTAAAGGATTAGATCATAGACAAATTTACGGAATAATTTTTTGTTAATTCCTTTAACAATTGGCTAATTATTTCGTCTCATTAGTTTTTGTCATTTCTGACCGACTCTCTTCGTTTTTGTATGTTTTTTTTCCTCAACACATGTTAATATCGCCACATTTATAATTCTGAATGACACTTGTTTAATATAATTAAATCTCATATACTCTGTTTTTTACTTTTCCTGATGGGTTGAATGAATTCAAGTCTTATTTTCTAAAAAAATAAAAATCAAATACTCTTTTATATCAAAATATTGGTACAATTTTATCATTTAAAGTATTTCCGACGAATTCAACAATAAATTGTACCGTTAACTAATTAGTTCTAATAAAAAATGACGTCGGCATACTTTTCAGTTTTCACCTTATGAGTCTCATAATAGTTTATTCGGGAAATGATATACTATATTGGATGCATCATGCATGTATTGCAGAACTCATATACATCCACTAAAATGTGGACTCATGACTCATAACTCCATAAGCCTTAAACCAGATCAGAACTAGTTTGGGACTATGACCCCATTTGTCTAGCCGGATAATGTCGACCAAGTGCACTTTTCCAGAAAGCGAGAATGCTCAACCTCGTGTGCTTTATATGGTACACGTGGTTTGCAGAAGTCTATTGTGTGAGTTTAGTGCATTTATCTAATGTACACTTAAAGAATAACGGTTGTGATTTTTCAACATTATCAAAAAAAAAGAAAGAAAGGGAACGCTCAATTTCTCAGGAACGGAGACAGGGGACAACCAAATAAGGTCTATGTGTATCTAACCTCTAAAATAAGGTGTATGTGTATCTAACCTCTGAAGTCTAAAGCTATGTTTTAAAACCGGGACCCGGAGGTTAACCCGGTGACCTCCGGGTTAAGGTTTAACCGGGATTCAACCGGTTTAACCGTTTAAGCCGGTATACCATTAATATAATGCTTTATATAATATATA